>JAULKM010101505.1:0-10143 GCA_032355605.1 Rubia tinctorum | reverse complement strand
CTCTTTATATGCTTTTATATGTTTGTACATATCTATATAGAGTTATATGCACCCTTGTATGTGTAAATGCTTGGGAATATCCTTTTTCTCTGTGGACTACTCCGACTTGCCACTATCTACTTAATTATATTTAGTAAGCAAAAAGGGCTTATAAATTGTATCTTTGAGAGGTACGAAGATGACCTCCCAGAATGTAAGTTCAGTTTTTGGAAGGTATTTTCCCCCCAAAATTTATTCTTTGTTCAAAAAACAAAAACCGAGTGATAACAGCAAACAAGTAGCAAAATTTGAATATACCGATAAAAAAGAGGGCATGAATGAGCTTCCGACATCGGAGCCGAATATGACTTCCAAATTTGGAACCAAATAAAGGCAGATCTTATGGCTAATTAAAGGTGCAAAATAACCACCTTAATTTGAGTGTTATTAAAGGCTCTTGCCGGAACCGCCTTTGATCGTTTGTGATCAAAGTGGAGCCAGAGAAGTCACCAACAAAGTGACTTTTATGGTTTGATAGAACCGCCTTTATTCACCTGTAGAAAATAAGGGTAATAATGTGTGTTTGTATTCATGCTTTGGGGTACATTATATAGAGGTACAAAGAACTATAGAGAAAAGGAAAAAAGAATCTAAATCTAATTACAATTACAAGAATCAGTTTGGCCGCACTGTTAGGCGTGTCCGGGCTGATAATGGTACATAATTTCTACCTTTGAGATCTTACTTTACTGAATCTGGGATTATTTTTTAGACATCTATGATTGATACACCAAAGCAGAATAGTTTTGTTGAACGCAAGCATCGTCATTTGTTAAATGTGGCTTGTGCTTTGCGTTTTCAAGTCAATCTGCCAATTGAGTTTTGGGAAGAATGTGTTCTTATAGCTACATATCCGATCAAATGGACACCAACGAAGCACCTCGATGGTCGAACACCATTTGATTTAATCTATGGATGTCTTTCAAATTACAAGGTTTGGCACGTTTTTGGATGTTTGTGTTTTGCTTCCTACATTTCCAGATTTTGTGACAAGTTTGCTCCAAGAAGTCGTCGATGTCTATTTCTTGGGTATCCTGCCGGGAAGAAAGATTATCAGCTTTATGATTTGGAATCCCATACTTTATTTAATAGTAGGGATGCTGATTTTAATGAAGACCAGTTTCCATATTCTGTTTTCCCAGAAGCCTCACCGACGCTAGCCACCTCACCGTTGTCGGGTCCATCACTGCCACCAGCATCCTTCTCACCGTCGGTTCCATCACTGCAGTAGGGCTTCCTTCCGCCACCAGATCTCTCCCTGCCGCCGATCGCTGAAATTTCATCGACCACCGTGCCAGTTTCACACACGCTTGACGAGCTACACAATACTCTGGCGTCGGTTCCACACGCGCTCAACGCATCGCCGGTCATCATTGAAAATGCATTGCACGCAACTCATCCGCCTACATTAACTCTGCGGTCTACTTTGTCGTTCGACTCCCCGGCGCCGCCGCCTGCCCCCGAGCTACCTACTGTCGAACAGAGTATTCGCGATCATCGACCTCCTACTTATCTGTCCGATTAAGTTTGCTCTGTTGTTGATATTAATAACCTCCCCCCCCCCACTGCTACAACAACACCTGCAATGTCACATTCCTCAGGTGTTCTCTATCATTTAACTGATTTTGTAAATTGCGACAAATTTTCTAGTACGCATTCTAGATTTTTGGGTGCATTAACTTCTAGTGCAGATCTGACTACTTACTATGGGGCTTCGAAGTATGCTCATTTGCGTGATGCAATGACTGATGAGATTAAGGCACTTGAGCGCAATCAGGCATGGATTTTGCCTTCATTACCTCTGAATAAGACTTCTA
Source organism: Rubia tinctorum (assembly GCA_032355605.1). Taxonomy (NCBI): domain Eukaryota; kingdom Viridiplantae; phylum Streptophyta; class Magnoliopsida; order Gentianales; family Rubiaceae; genus Rubia; species Rubia tinctorum. The sequence continues at coordinate 8,287 of JAULKM010101505.1, read as the reverse complement.
TTGGATCAAATGGGTGTATCATACCAAGTTCAAGTTTGATAGTACCATTTAATGTCACAAAGCTTGCTTGGTGGTTCTTGGAAATTGCCAAAAGGAAGGAATTGACCACACTGAGACGTTTGCCCCTGTTGCGAAGATGAGTTTGGTATGTTTGTTTTTATCAGTTGCAGTTATTCGTGGTTAGGAACTTCATCAGATAGATGTGCATAATGCTTTTCTACATGGTGATTTGCATGAAGAATTATTTATGCAGCCTCCACCGGGATACCCTACGCCTCCTGGCAAGGTTTGTCGCCTTCAGAAATCTCTTTATGGTTTTTAACAGGCTCCTAGTAATTGGTTTGAGAAATTGGCTCAAGCTTTATGTGCATTTAGTTTTTTTTCCAGAGTAAGGTGGATTACTCTCTATTTTCTTTTACTCGTGGCTCAGTTTCTTTGCATGTACTTATTTATATGGATGATTTGGTCATTGGTGGTAGTTCTTCGTCGCTCATCTCTGAATTCAAGAAATACCTGAGTTCTTTTTTTCAAATGAAGAATCTTGGTACACTTAAGTATTTCTTTGGTATAGAGATTGCTAGAAGAGCGGATTGGATGTTTTTTTCACAAAGAAAATATGCCTTGGATATTTTGTCAGACACATGTTTATCTGCTTCTAAACCAACTGATTTTCCTATGGAGCAACATCACGATCTTGCGAAAGTTGAAGGCCCTCTTTATGATGATCTTGAGCAATATCGACGCCTAGTGTGTTGCCTCATTTACCTGACTGTTACTCGTCCTGAGCTGAGTTATTATATTTATGCACTTGCTCAATTTATGAAGTCTCTTTGTGTTCCTCACTGGCAAGCTGCGATTAGAGTTTTTAACTACTTGAAGAGTCATCATGGTCAAGGTTTATTTCTCTCTTCACATTGCTCATTACAGTTGACTGCTTATTGTGATTCTGATTCGGCTGCTTGTCCCATTACGTGACGCTCTCTTTCTGGGAACTTTGTGACGACTGGTGATTCTACGGTTTTATGGAAGACCAAGAATCAACCTACAATTTCTCGTTCTTCTACTGAAATGGAGTATCATGTTATGGTTGTTGCCTATTGTGAGTTGTTGTGGCTTAAGTCATTACTTTCTGACTTAGGTGTTGTGCATTCTACTCCTATGCGACTATTTTGTGACAGTCAATTCGCTCTTCACATTGTGGCAAATCCAGTGTTCCATGAACGTACGAAGCATATAGAAGTTGATTGTCATTTCGTCTGTGATCTTGTCCAGTCTGGTATGTTACTTATCATATTCGCATGACTAACCAACCTACGAATTTGTTCACCAAAGCTCTCAGACAAATTCAGTTTCATTCATTACTTGGCAAGTTGGGCATTTCTGATCCACATGCTCCAACTTGAGAAGGAGTATTAAGGAATAGAAAATATAATGGGAATATTACCTTGTAATTGTAATTAGATTTAGATTCCTTTTCTGAGTAGATCTTTGTACCTCTATATAATGTACCCCAGAGTATGAATACAAACACACATTATTACCCTTATTTTCTACATCACTCATTTCTCCATGAGTGGAAAAATACAAATTGCATCTAAAATACACTTTCTAAAATTGAAGTATTAAATGCATCCGACATCAAGCAGGTTGCTCCCACAAGCTACAACTGCTTGTAAATTGCATACGTGTACTTTGCAACAATGGTGGGCAACCCTGCTACAATTTATGAAATTTTGCAAGCATGTCCTAAAATACCACTATTGGAGATACTCTAAGAGCATCTTCAATGGTAAGTTACAAGAGATTGTAGTTTGACTCACCATGTCATCTTGTGACAAGCTACACACTCGCAAAATGGTAAGCTACATTAGCTTGATAGGTTCCGCATGCTTTTACAATATTCATCTTCATTTTTCATTAAATATAAGTGTTATATATCTAATAAAAATAATTAATAAATTAAGCATTATTGTTTTACTTTAAATTAAATTCATTTAAAGTAAACAATATATAATATAAAAATATTTTTTAATAAAATACTATAAGACTAACAAATCATCACATCATTACTGTAAATTTAATTTATATCATTTCTAAGATACATCAACGATGGATGAAAAAACTAAAAAATATCACGAGCAAATATGTAAAATCATTATAACTAAGTACAAAATGTCTTGATCGCATATTAATGTAGTTTTTAATTAATTTTGAATTTTGAATTTAGACAATGCAATTTTCTATAATTTTCATTGCATACTTTCTATATTTATTGTTTTTGAGCTATATTGTATTGATTATTTTACAATTCTATTCATGTTTGAGAAATAAAATAAAATAATATTATTGTATTTTTAATAGATTTATTATATTTTTTTTTGTTGAATGTGGATATTGTACACTTTATAATATGGAGATTGTTCTACACGATCCAAACAAATTAGATTTGAAATACACTTGCAACATTCTGAAGCATTAAATGAGCAAACATCAAGCGACATGCTCCCACAAGTTACAACTTCAAGGTAGCTGTATATGTGGACTCTGCAATAACGGTAAGCAACCATGCTGCAATTTATAAGAAGGTGTTGCTATTTGCACCACCCTTTAGTGAAATGTGAGTGAAAACAACCTTGAAATTGTAAAAAGGCAAAAGGTATAAAGATGGTGTAAATAGAAAAACTATGGCCATTTACACCTACCTCCTAGTCAAATGTGTGTATCAATCTTCATGTGCATGTTCATGACCATAAGTAGTTGGGTAATTAATCTTTTGTAGTTTTTACATATTTTAACGCTAGTTATTACTTCACATATTCTAATCAAAAGTAATAAAAAAATTAAAAATAATTTTTTTGTAGGGTATTTATAGGTATCCCTATATCTGAAATATAAAATAAAATTTTACATCCAAATATGTCAGTAATTTATGTAGTACAAGTGTTCCAAATATATCACCTCAACACCTCCGTGTCGACGTATTTTGGCCGGACTTGCACTTCATAATTGAGTTTTAGGAAAATATCTATATGACAAAATATACAGGATTATATTATCAGAGTAAACATAATGTTTAAAGTGATAATCTATCCTATTACAGAGTGAAATTAGATCTATAAATGGATTGATCAAAAGTGTAGCTACTGTGATTGTTGTTGTGAAGAGTAGAGAGTGACAAGTCTCCTTTCCTTTGCAAGGTTTTGGTATAAAAACTTCAGTAGCAGTTGTGCCAAAAAATGATGTGAGTAATCCTCCAAAATGGATAATCCAGTAGGAGGTTAGCCAAAATTCCAGCCACTGTTGAGAAATCTGGTTTGAGGATTCTTCGAAGTGACGTGAGTTGAGTAGTCTGCAACCTTTAATCCAGACATGCCAAATCTGCCAAATTTGAAAAACTATATTAGCAGTATTCATCCAAGTAATGTGGAAAATTGACCCTTAATTCTGGAGTTTCATTTTTATCTAACATAAAGAGACCCTTTGTTTTCCTAGATAAATCCCCTATGTCCAGTATTTTATCATTTTTCCTTATAAGTGTCTCCTTAGCAATCTAATATACAACCTTGTTAGCCTCTCTAGGGATATATAATATTTAAATATGTTCCTTTTGTTGTTTTCTTCAAACCTTTAAAAGAAACTGCGAAGTATTACAATAGAAGTATTTTATGATTTTCCAAGTGTTCCCCCTACTAAGCCTCCACCCCCTGTGTCGACTTAAAGAGGGCCGGACTTGGAAAATAGTAGGATTTATAGTACTTATTATGAATGGTAAACTATAGATTACCAACATAAACAAAGCTTGTTTATGGAGGTAATCGTGGTAGTAAACAAGCGTGTTACAAAATATTGCTTGTTTGAAACAAAAGTAGCAGTAGAGAAAGCTGAATCCATCTCCGGAAGCAAGAGTGTAAGGCGGTTATGTCCATCCGGGAGTATAGCATTTCTAAATTTGCAAGATGCAGTCCTCCTCCAATAGTCCGTGGTTGATGAAGGGCAGCTTTCATCCAAAATACTGGATCACCTATATTGAAAATCAGAAAGGTACTGCGTAGTATCCATTATTGAATGCTTAATCCTTATTTGTGGAACTCTCATTTTATCTAAAGTAATAAGACCTTTTGTTGTTTGGTCAAGTTCCTGAAATTCTAGAGATCTATTCCATTTATTGACTCTTGCAGATTTAGCAAGTGAATCAGCAACAGTATTGCCCTGTCTGTGAATATGATTTAAGATTCTCTCCCCTAGTGTTTGGTTGATATCATCAGCCATTTTGTAGAGTTCCCATCTAGCAAAAATAGAGTCTTTAATCATATTAATAGCCAGGGAGCAATCTGATTTGAATGCAGCATCAATGTTTAAATCATTAGCAATTTGTAATCCCAATTTAATGGTGCACATCTCAGCCTCTAAAGCTGAGTTGCATTTTACTATTAGATTCATCTTCCTTTCAATTCACTATTAGATTCATTAAAATTTAAACCTTTTACACTAACAGTGTAAGCTTTTAAATCATATGTACTAACTTTCTGTTAATCAAAAAAGATTTTTTTTCATGAAATATGAAATCTCAGGACATAATAAGATTTAAATCTCATTTAAAATTTCATTTTTATATGATCTAATGTCTATGTTTCAACCTAAAATTGTAACGCTTTATACTGAACAGTTTCAAAGTATGTATAGAAAATTAGAAATTACATATCAAAGAAGATGAATCACAAAATAAAAGTTAACCGAAAACACAAATAAGTAACATATAACTTATATGTTTTACTTTATATATTTAAATTTCTAACCAAAATTCAAATGTTTTACTTGTATTTACTGCAGCTATGAGCATCTACCAAAAAAACTTGACGTGACAGAATGCGTCAATGGACTACAAGAAAGAACGATGCAACAATTGGATGATATTTTCAAAAGATACGATAACAAATTGGGATTCAGATTTTAAAAAAAATGAAATGGAAGAACAACCAAGGGGTTATTACTGAAAAGTACTTTGCGTGCTCATGTCAAGGGAAAACTTGAGAAAAAATAATGATGTCAATCCCACCAATACCAATATGTGATGGGTCGAAAGATTCAACCTCGAGAAAGAGACACAAAATATTTTCCTGTAACTTGAACGAGGTATAAGGCTGAAATACGAATCAAATTGGTTGACAAACTTTATAACGTTATGCACCATATCTTACAACACAACCATGAGTTTACAAGGCTGGCTTGGCAATATCTACAAATGATTATGCACCATATATGAATTATACATTTATTTACAAGATCTATCACCGTAAACATGCAATATTTTAACCTAAACATCCAACTTGACAAATTAAAAATCAGGTAACTTCAAAACTTCAAAAAATTGAACCGACACCCAGAATGCAACATTTGAATAATGCATTTTATGGTGAAAATCTATCACTATAAGCATGCAATGTTTTAACATGAACATACACCTTGAAATAAAAAACCCTCTGAAATGTGCATTTCATAGTGAGCAAGTGTCACTATAAACCATTACAATTTTAACCTAAAAATCCAACCTGTCATACCTAAAATTAGATTATTGTAAAATAACTAAAGAGTATCTTCTTGCATCTAAAACAATCCCACTACAGATTAAATCCACAAACTATTACATAACTATTCGAATAAGATATCATTGAGACCAAGATGGTTGAAATTGGGAATGGATCTAACTGCTTTCTTCTTAAAATCATGTATGAGGTCATCAATCTGAATATGTGTCTGATTCATCTTGAATAGTCACCATTTGTGCTTTCGACAATTGTTCTGATAATTTGGAAGCAACCACTTCCACGTCCCTTCGAAACATTGCAAATGCTTCATCACCAGCCTACAAAACAACACATTTTATAATAAGACATGTAATCTCTTCATCTGTTGAAATCACAATAGAAATGTCGAATTGAAGATCCCAACCACGTACCTGCTATAGCTTTACCTAACTCACTTGAACTACCAACAAATGTTGTATCTTTCAACACACCGGCTCACAATAGTACTACACACAAAAGGTTAACAGCAGCAACAACAAAATCACAAATTTGAATCCAAAACATAGAACCTTTCAACTCAAATACATCACCTCTCACTGAATTTGACGAATAAATTGGGCGGGAGACAAAAACAAACATTACACACCAAAACAGAAAACAATTTAACACAACGACCACTTAATATCAACATATTACACTATAAACCTGTAGTATTTCACAATAAACATTAGATCTTCAAAAAGTAAACCTTTTAAATTGGAGAAAACAATAAACATGCTTACATCATCACACAAAAAGCATCAGAAAACGGTTATTTTGCAAACTAAAGCACATGCATCCTCATTTGACACCAAAACTACACATTAACAACACAAATTCAACAAAAAAACACCACCTTCGACATTAGAAGAACCTTAGACAAAATTTACCCTCTTCTTCACCATTCTGCAACGGTAAAACACAAAAAACATCAGATCTAAAACAAAAAACCTAAATAATTGACCATAAAATCAAAAATAGAACTTAAAAAAATTATTACCTGATATGAGCGCAATCGACACTTCAATCGACGACCACCATTTTATTTTACTTTAAAAACATAACCTTTTATAACAAATATGAATTCTATCAACTCAAAATAGTAAAGGTCAATTAATAGCAACAATAACAAAATCACATTCGAATCCAAAACACAACACCTCTCACTGTATTTTCCAAAAAATTGGGCAGGAGACAAAAACAAACATTAAAAACCAAAACAAAAATAAATTTAACACATCGACCACTTAATATCAACATATTACACTATAGACCTGAACCTTTTCACAATAAACATCAGATCGTAAAAAAATAAACCTACTAAATTGGGGAAAATATAAAACATGCTAACATCATCACACAAAAAGCATCTAGAAAACAGTTATACTGCAAACTGAAGAACATGCATCCTCATTTGACACCAAAACTACATATTAACGACACAAACTCAACAAATGAACATCACCCTTGACATTTGCAGGACATTCGCAGTAACACACAAAAATTTTAGATCTGAAACAAAAAACCTAAAAAATAGAACATAAAATAAAACAACAAAATACAAAAAGGAAAAATTACCTCATACAAATGCAATCGAATGAAGAATCGGCAAAATGATCGGCAAAATGAACGGCAAAAATTTGGGAAAAATGAATAGTAGAGAGAAGATTTAACGGAGAAGAAGAAAAATGAGAGAGAAAGAGAAGTTAGGGAACGATGGAAATATGATTTTAAAAAATAAAAAAAGACTCAATTTCCATAATATATATGCGCATGAGACTCAATTTCCATAATATTTCAACTAAATTGCTAACTTCTGATTATTCTAATTAAACTCTGTCTTTCCACATACCTATGGAAAGATGGTATTTCCCAATACTTTGTCAAACAAAAAATTAAATTAAGTGAAAGTATATAAAATGCAAAAAAGTCAACATCAAACCAAAATAATTATATATTAAATATAAAACACAATCTTTTCAGCATGAAGCTTTTTTTGTTACAATTTCAGGGTAAAGAACTATCTGGTCCTATAATAACTAAGCAGCCTTGTGAGACAAAGCTGGAAGCAACAGTTGCGAAGTTCATATCTTTCATCTGTAGCATCAGCATGATGAGGCAGCATATGATGGAAATCAGTCTGTATTTCAGTCTCACGTGTACTATTTCAATGGGTTTCTTATAGATTACTCAAGCTTAATAACTATTTAAAGCTTCTCGTAAATTAGAAGGAAATTTTTGTTCACTCTTGGTGAACGCTAAGTGACAGTTTACTGGTAACAATGTTACAGGATACAATGCTGAAAAACTACCTCTTGGCAAGCTAAGCAAATCAACAATATTGACGGTAAGCTGAAGAAATGTATACCTCCACTGGTTTCTTTGAATCTGTTTGCTTTCTTTGATCAGTGCATTTCTTTTTTATAGTTATAGCTACTTCAGTGTTTCTTATTTTTACCTGAAATATTTTTTACTGTTCCTCCATTCTGACCTGCCTCATATATTTCTTAACATCGACAGGGATATGGTGTATTGAAAATAATTGCAGATGTCATCGGGCAGTCAGACAGTAAAACTCTTGAGCAATTGAGCGGGTAAGAATCTGTGCCCCTCATTACTTTGCTTCTGTATATCTTGTTATCGGCCGTTTTGAGATCAACCTTTTGTTCTCTCCAGGGAGTTTTATACAGTCATACCCCATGACTTTGGCTATAGAAAGATGC
>JAULKM010101504.1:0-10144 GCA_032355605.1 Rubia tinctorum | reverse complement strand
ACTTTATGAGAAGATAGGGCCACGTGGATGCCGGGCGCGCGGCTGCATGCTGGCCGCGCGGTAACACAGCCATCTCGGGCAGAAGACACGGTCTGGGCGCGCGGAATGGATGAAAACTGCGAGATGGCGCTGAGCGGCAGCTCGGTGAGACCGAGAGGCTAGGCGCTGGCGCGCGGGCACTCGGGAGTGAGTCGCGGCTGCTGGGCGCTGGACACGGCACTGTAGACCAAGCAGGTGAGGAGCGTGGGCGGTCACGCAGGATAATGCACGGAGCGCTCGGGCGCTGGGACGTGGACGTGTGGGCGGGCGCGCGGGACGCTGCGCGGAGCGCTGCGCACTGAGACACGGAAACTGCGCGGGGGGCGCACACACTCAGGCCTTTCCCGCGCGTTCTTGAGGCTGAGGAGTGTTTCCCTTTGTCATTTCTAGTGCGCGGCCGCATGGTTGATCGCAGTTTGGCCGGCCGGTCTTCGGTTGGTCACCACGGGTGAACCATTGATCCGATTCGGAAGTTCTTGTAGCCGATTTCATAGTGCTCGAGAATACGAATCCATTGGTCCCATCCTAAGTGGTTGGTTCTTCTTTGAATTTTCCCGGAACTTGGTTCTCACTTCCGGATCACAATTCATCCGCTTATTTGTCTTCACCACGTTTTGACTCGTGGCCTTCAATCTTCTACCATCCTTGCGAATGGCCTTCAATTAAATCATCCGAAGTGCTTACGAGCAATCTAAAAATTAAGCTTATAAAAAGAACTCTATATGCTCGTAAGGACCAAAAATCCATTAAACTCAAATTAGGTTGCAAAATGAAGGATTTAGATACGAAAACCGAAAACGGTCATCTAAACCCCTTATGATGTAAACCTACCTAAATCTAGCAATCTTCCAACAAATAGATAACAAAAGAGATGTTAAATGCTTCGGAAAACACATGCATTTGACGTCTCATCAAGCGTCCCCAATAATTGGCATGTGATCAACTTTAGAAAATTTTATGTCTAGATCTAAAGTGGAGGCTAGGATATATCCAGATTATATAGGAGCCATGAAATGATCATTGGAGATGTTCGCATTCTTGTTTTGTTTTCAAGGCGATATTATCACAACCGTACATGAAAATTTTTAAAAACGTCTTTGGGAGCAACATAGTTTTCTTGTCCTTTACTTCTAATTTCTAAATAATAAGCCAACTAAGGCACATCGCAAAAATTTAGGTCTGACCAATCCTAAAGAAACAACTTACAACTTTTTGACTTTGCAAACTGTAGATCTCGTAACATTGTAATCTTACTTTCGTAAGCTAGATCTTGCACGAAGGCAGATATGGTTCCAAAATTAGCGACACAAGCAAGAAATTGACCTTGTAGTTCGCACAATTCAAGTTCGTGAGTTCCCAAGCTGTAGATTTTGGAACTTCGTAAACTCAACTAAGCAAGTTATAGATCTTGCAAAAAGGCAGATATTCCCACAAATGTGGCATAAGAGAGAAATAGATATTGAAAGTTCACACAATATAGACCCTTAATTTTGCATGCAACATGTCTTACAAAATAGGCAAACCTGCCAGCAATGTCGGCAGTGAAAACTAACTATAAGCTATACAGCCTTACATGATAAAGGTTAAAAACCGAAAGAACGAAAGTAATAGATCTTTTAGATTCATAAACATACGAGCAAGAGGAAATAAAAAAAAGTATAACACTTTGTGTTGGTAGATAGAGAAAAAACTAAATTACAAAAAGCTAATCAGTATAAGGTACTACTTCTAATATTCCGAAAAACAAACTGTTAAATTGAATAGAAGAAGAAAAAGAAATCTATCGGTGCCTTGATGCATGAGATGATCTAGAAGACAAAGAACCGCCTCCGCGACGAGGTTGCCTAGCTTCGTAAAGAGACTGCTCAACCTCGCGATGAGATTGCTCAGCCTCGCTCTCGTCTCTTACATATTGTCTTAATGCCATTTCATATATAAGTCAACGGGATGCCTCGTTTCACATATTTTTCCATATGATCAAGATGCTTGGCGTAGAATGTCTTAAAATCATTTATAGGGCCAAATTTCTTGCTATCAAGTTGCACGCTCATCACATCAAAAATATCCTGATAATTTTTGTTCATAGCCCTCAAGATCTTCACTTCATTTTCTAAGTGGTGAATATGAGACCTAACAGCTTCAGAAAAATTAATCCTCTACCACCCGATACTTATCGTTAGGTCCCCACGACCAGTAGAACCACGAGATGATGAGAAGGGCCTAAAGCTTATAATTGAAATCGATAAAATCTTACTCAAGCTGATGCACACATGGGTCAAGATTATTACACTCAGCACGAAGCTCTTCATTCTCACTATGAAGCTGAGTGTTTATGGAAAATTGTTTGTCAAATATACTTTGCCACCCGGCTGAAGAAGAAGAAAAATGATCACACTCACTTTTCTTTTTCTTCAATAACACCAATAGATTGTCAATGCGAGAACACTGCTCATCAATGATTAGGGTCTTTTTATGAGCTTCCCTAGCCTTGCTCGAAGAAAAAATCTTAGCTTCCTCATACTGACGAAACATCCTAACCATGCTCAATTGTTGGCACTGGATAAGGCTGTTTTGTTTAGTACAAAACTCTTTCAGTTTGCGAACAAAGTCTTGAGTATCCTTTAAAGTCTTCGTCCATCCAATTTCAAGATCATGGTTACCAAGTAACATACACTTCAGGCGAAGGCCCAAACATACTGTACATTCAAAACCACAGGGAGAAAGATGGAGCAAACACATATACACACCAACATATTCAAGATCAACTAAGTTACAAACTAGATCCTCATTTAAAATTCAATATTTTAGCCCTCGGGTACAAACTTATTGCAAGGGCATGTTGCAGAAAGAGTTGGAGATGATGAGAAGGAAAGAAGTTGCCACCCAAGGCATAATGGAATGGATTCTACATTAGTAAAGAGATCAACAGAAATAAGCTCAAAATATTTGTTAGACAAGGACTGAGTAGCTTTTCCTAACTCAATAGGATATAATGAAATATACCTAGGACGATCATAAAAATGAACATTAGATCCCAAATAGTCGAGATGTTTCAAAAACTTATGATCAACCAAAATATTAAAACCCTACATATAATAAATACTATGCGAACTCACAAAATTATTGGTAAGATTCAAAGTTGAAACCCATAAAATACAAAAGTACCAACATACATCAAAATGCTATTATCAATTACAATAAAAACCCACAGCACTAAGATCCACTAACATTAGAGGGGGAAACAGGCGAAGTCTGATGAAGGGCTGTGGAATTATCCTTGTTCGCATCCTGAGCGAAGACCTCAGTGCTTCCATTGGGTGTATCATTCGATTTTCCATCATAATTTACAAGAGGCTCAGAAGGTTGAGAACCGAAGGGAAGATCTACAAGATAATTAACCTTACACTTCTGTAATTCTGCTACAGAAGGAAAACAAGGTAGACTAGCGAGGTGAGACACAATTCATAGGGGTGATCACCATCAAAAATGCTATGGATGAACCCTTTGTTAATAAAATCCTTCTGTTCCTCAACACCTTCTCGAACTTAGCCAGTTTAGGAAAATTATGTATCTTCGCAGTAGGGTTCAGTCTTTGCAGCTCAACCAAAGTCTTGCAGAATCTAACATTGCAAGAAGAATTAGAAATTTATTCAAATAAAGCATAAAAAGACTTCATCTTCACCAGTCGATCAACGAAACCTAAGGGTACCCAGGTGAAGCTGGACCAATGGTCTGTATATCCTCCCACTCGAAATGCAACCTTTCAGCTTCATTCTCAACAGCCAAAGCATACTTCTTAGCTGACTGCACACACTTTTCAGTAGCTAAAAGAGAGACATTCAAAGTGGTTCACCCTGCTTCAGTCTCCTGCCATTTTTCCGAGAGCAAACCGACTCCTTTAGCAGACTCAGAAACTCGTTGGCTAACGAGTTGTAGACTCTCACCAACCTTATTTTCAAAACTATACAAACAAGCATAGCAATTAGATACTATAATAAGGGAACACAAAATTAAACCACATCTAAATCCTTAAAAAACATACCACATCCATCGTCTCATTGAGTTACAGCTTGGATAGGTTAGCATGAATACTTCCTTCCATCATTAAGTCATGGATTCATGGTGGGGGCTTTGAGTGAATGCGTGACGTGCCCCCTTTTCTTAGGAGGCTCCATAGTGCTTAAGGATCCACTTATTTAATCCTTATTCATTATTTTGTGTGAAGTGTCATTGAGGTTTCAAGAAACGATCTCCCCACCTTCTTTAATGTAGCCTAAAAAGTTATTATCTGGGAGTCACTTCGATATCCATCTCCTATGAGACAACAATTGCGGTGTTGTCATTGGTTTGAATGGCCATGGCTTCGGCATCCTGATCTTCGTCATCAGAGAAAAAAATCTCTCAACAGGGCACTTACTTAAATCCATATCTGCAATTAAGTGTACGAAACATGTTAGGCGAAGACATAAAGATCATTGAACATTGGAAATAGCAAAGGATAAAAATAAATATAACAAGAAGAAATAACAAAATAACGACAAGCAAACACCTTCGCTCACAGTATTAGCATTGCAAAGAAACATCGAATGTTTGTTGAGTGTTAATACAACCTCAGACTCAATATTAAGACGAGCCCCAGCCTTGGGAAGTTTTGATTTGGGAACATTATAGTTCCAAACTAGAAAAGCTTGTTCATTCCGATTACCAGGTTTCATAAAGAAAAACCTTTTACGCCACACCCCACAGTTATTAGGAAATCCATTAACGAACCAGAAAGTTGGAATGACGGGGGATAGGGTGAATTTGTCAGATGAGTTTTTCATCTTGCGAAGCTGATAAAGGCTATAAAATAGGTCAATTGAAAAAGTGACTTGAGCCACTTCACACGCATGATAAAAGACAACAAAAATGGAAACAACCTTAGGATGAAGCTGAGATAAAGCAACCCAGTAATGTAAGAGTAAGTCTAGAACATGCTTAGGTAAGGAAAAAACAAGCCCAAACTTTCGATAATCTGAGTAGCAGAAGATGAAGCCAGATGGAGAGGTGAAAACACTTTCATTAGGCTCATGGGCTCTAAGCTCATATGAAGACAAAAAAGGAAAATTATCTTTAAGGTTTTCAAAGTAATAATCGAATATAATACTACTAACGGTAGAAGAATCGGTGGGTTGGTTGGAATCCTCCCCGGAGTCAATATTGTCAACAGGAACATCTTTTACAGAAGATTCAACAATGTAAGAGGCAGACATTGAGGCTAAGAGAAGTCCTAAGATCCGGATGAAAACTATCAATCAGAAGTCACAGAGGCAAAAATGTATATTCTAGAAAAAAGTGAAGAAGAAACACATAACATACACCAAACAAAAACAGAGAAGAAGGAAACTAATCGAAGAATCCCTACCCATAGGTTCAAACACATAGCTATTGTAATATAGGCGACGTACAAGCACACACGTAAAAGAATCATCCTACAGAGAAAAAAGATTAGGAAAAGGAAAACTTAAGGTTTGATGAAGAACGACAAAGAACTGGTGCAATAAAGAAGAGAGGAAGAAGTTGAAGGATTCGAGTGGGTTAAGGAATTTAATTTACGAAATTTAAAAAGGTCGGAGAAGTTAAATTGGACAAGAAAAGTAATGATGATTTCCTAAAAAAAGCAGCTTACCTTTTTAAAAATACGAGAAGCCGACAGAATATAGGTACAATACACTGAATAGTGATAGAATTAAGTCTCTAAAATGATGGCATTTATAAAGGAGAAGATACTACGACAGGAGATAGAATTTTGAAAGAATACAACTAACAAGAAGGAGGAACTCTCAGTTCAGTAAGGAAAAATATCAAATGGCTAAGTTAGTTACAGGTATAATAGACATGGAGAAAATTTAAATTCAAATTCAAAATTCAAAATTCAAAAAACAATATTTAAAATGCAAAAAACATCGCATTAGTATCTAAGAAATGAGTAACACTTAGCGAGGGCAATCTTGGTTATATTAAAAGTAAACTTGTTATTACAGCTTCCGAAGTTCGCGAAATAGCAGTTCGCATATATATTATAAATGAAGTCATCGCTTCGTGTTTACTTGTCTTCATGGTTTGGGGGTGGCTTATGGTGTATACCTAGCCATAAGCTGGTGGCTGCTGGTCTTTAGGCTCAGCCCAATTCTCGAACACGGCTAAATAATAAAGAAATGCATAATGATTGGACCAATAGCTAGGTCAACCACAAACCGATAAAATCAGAGTCGGGGCTAAGAATATTTAGCCTTGAACCGAAAAATATGGTGCCACGATCAACACCTAGCTATAAACCAAGATTATAGTGATCACACCTGAACCACAATGTGAATCAGGATCTTGGACCCAAGTAAAGCGGAGCCACAATGAAATTTCATATAAATATGTGGAAAGCAACAATTCTAAGGTGAGTGAGACTACATTGAGAAATTTGAGTTTTCTAAGGAAAATACTGACTTGATTGTCAGAGTGTTTCCCCCGAAATCACTTCCGGGATCTATTTTGAAGGAGGAGGTATTTCACGGTGAACAATGAGTGTTTTAATTGGTTGGAATTTCACATTAGTTAGCTAAAGTCAAAATATCCAGCAATTCCATCCTTAAAGACCAAAGCCAAATATCACAATCCTACAACTTCACAAGTTCAAAAAAATACCATATTCATAAATAACACAATTCATGAATGAAAAGGTGAAGAAATTTACCAAACAAATGCTTAGAATTATGGATAAACAGAGCATACAAAGATTTCTAACCCTATGCACTTGAAATTTCAAAATCCCCAAAAGTTAGGGTTTTGGGTTCAAGGTGAAATTTGGGTGGATTTAGGGTGAAATGAATTGGAGATTGAGAACAATATGATTTTGGTCAGATTAGAGGGTGATTTTCGTCCGGAGTTGGTAAAATTAGGGGGAGGAGTGGTGGTTCTGAGAGAGAGAGCGGCAGAGAGGAGTAGAACTTGGGATAAAATGGGGTCTGATCCCATTTTCTTTTTTTCTTTTATTCCTAGTGTCACGATTAGCGATTGTACTATCACGAGTCGCGATGAGAAAGTCAAAGAGGCATTTTGAAGTCAAACTGACGTCGCGCTCGTGACATGCATGTCACGAGTTGTAAATTTTAAGACATGGGACTTGCATTTTTTCAAAATATTTATGATTTTCATTGCAATTATGACATTCTTATCGCGACTCGTGACAGATCCATGTTGACTCTCGACAACATGGTAGTGGGAGTTCACATTTTCACAAAAACTTCAAATTTTGGTCACGAACCCTTAGGAAAATCTCTCTTCTTCGAGGTCGACCCAATTTTGCCACTATCGACTTAGTTGTATTTAGGAAGCACTTTAGGGCTATAAATTATATTTTTGAGAGGTATGGCGATGACCTCCCAAATTTTGGCACCGCTAAGAGAGAAGAGGCGTTTATTGTTAAGTGTTTGGGAATATTATGTGTGAATATTTACGAGTTGTGTGAATATATGCTAGCTTGTTTTTATTTGGTCTTTAGTTTATTTTAGTTTGGTTTGGAGACGTATTGTTTGAGTTCTTGATGTAAGGTTCGTATGCGATCCTCTTCACTAGAACTCCTGCACTACGATCCCAAATTAGAGTTGAACTTAAAAATGGTTAGGAGGCTTTCTTTAGAAACTTTCAATAACACCCCTCGTAGTGACCAATTTGGAAAACCTTTTGCTTTCATGGAGCATCAAGATGAGCATCCTGAAGAAGAACCTCAACACCCTCACCTTCAAGAAGGGAATGTTCCGTTGAGGCAAGTTCCATTGAAGGAGACTATGACTCCCAACCTTGAGTAATTACTGATGTGCATCACTTATCCCGCGGTTAGGCTGAATGGGCATTTTAAGTTCAAATCTTGGTTGATACAATTGTTACCTTCTTTTCTTGGAAAACAATGGGGGGACCCCAACAAATATCTCTCCGACTTTCATATGGTTTATCGTGGTAATGATTCCCAGAGGAGTGTATGAAGAGCTTTACAAGTTGAAGACCTACCTATTTTCATCGAGAGATGTCGCAAGGGATTAGCTCAACTACCATCTATCTGGGATAATAAACTCATGGATTGAGTTGAAGAGGAAGTTTCTTTCCAAGTATTTCCTATCCTCAAAGTCCGCCACCTTGAAAAAGGAAATTAGCAATATCCTTCAATGGCATGTTGAGTCATTATACAACTATTGGGAGAGGTTCAAGAAGCTTCTTTCAAGTTTTCCATACCATGGTTATTCGGAAGGGGATTTAGTGTATTATTTCTACAATGGTCTTCTTGATGAGAATAAAAGGCTAGTGAGGGGAGCTTATGGTGGTTTCATTGGGAATAAGAGCCCAGGAGCGGCTATGGAGCTCTATGAAGACTTGGTCGAGGAGCCGAGAACTATTACTTTGAGATCCATTTTGAGAAGGCAAAATCTGAACGACATAAGTGTCCCCGCCAATAATGGAAAGCTTGAGGATCAAATGTTGGCCCTCATTTCTATGGTGATGCCTTTGATGATGAAATCCAGGAATGTGTCGCATGTGAAGTCATGTGAAATTTGTTCATCAGCGCATCCTTTGGATACTTGTACTCGATTGCAAGATGATTATTTTGAGGAGGTGACTATTATGGGATACCAATGATATCAAAGGTATCAAGGGAATCAAGGTTACAAAGGTAGCCAGGCAACCAAAATTGGCCTTACAATCAAGGTAATCAAGATCATCCAAATCTTCAGTATGGAAATGCTCAAGGGGGTCAAAATGCTCACTGCTCACCTTATTTCTCCCTCAACAACAAGATCGGCATACTCAACCACAATTCCAAAGGTTTGAAGATAAGCCCCATGATCAAGGTGAAAGTTCAGGGACGTCAAAAGATAAAGTTTTGCAAGTCATTGGAAGGTTGAGTTTTTGCGTGGAAAAGGCTGATAAATTCCAAGAGAAGGCTAAATCGAGCATAAAGAACTTGGAGAGACTCATGTGAGTCAAATGGCTCAAATATTGAACCGGTTGGAGCCAAGGGACTCAGGAAAACTTCCTTCCCTACCAGATTTGAACCCATGCCAAAATGCAAATGCTATCATTTCGAGATCTGGTAAAGGTATTGACACTTCATGAAATAATGGTGAAATGGTGAAATTGTTGAGAATGAGCCTACAAGGGTTGAAGTATTTGAGAAGGAAGTGGAGGAAGAGGCCAAGAAACTAGCCTAGGAGAAATTAAGCAATGGGAAGGAGATTGAGGAAGAGATCATCATTAAAAAATCAACTTTCGATCCCGAGCCATCATCCTCTCCTAATAAGAAAGAAAAGATAGGGTAACTCCCTCCTATGAAGTCTCCTCCTATGTGTCGGAAAAGCCTTTTCCGGAAGCTTTGAAGGATAAACGAAGGAATGAGGGAGACAAGGACATCTACAAAGTCTTTCGTAAATGTGAGGTAAATATTCCTCTTTTGAATACTATTGAAAAGAATTCCTAGGTATGCTAAATTTCTTAAGTAATTTTATGTTGTGAATAGAAAACAAAGAGCAAAGAATAATCTTAAGAACCCATACAGGGATAAGGTTAAATGAAGTGAAAAAGGTTTTCCATGAGATGGGAAATTAGAAATAATGAGCATGTCTCTGCTTTGTACCAAAAGGAGTTACACCCTAAGTGTAGCAATCTTGGCATGTCAACCATCCCTTGTATGATAGGAAACACACATTTTGAAAAAAATCATATTGTTTTAGGTGTATAATTAAATGTGATTCCTTACTCTTTGTATGAAAGCCTCAATTAGGTATTTTGTACAAAATTGGGGTGGTAATCCAATTAGCTGATTATTCTAGTGCATACTGGTGTGTCCATTTTATATGGTTATTTTGGGACATTTTGTATTCACTTTTGTACACTTTTGTGCTCTATTTTTTGCAATTTTCCTTGAAATTCTCTAAGGAGAGTTAATAGCAACTTTGTGCTTTTATTACTTTTCTAGATGATTTTGTGTAACAAGGGAATTGTTGGAAGACTATCTTTGAAGATTTGAAGACTTACATGTGAGCTTATTTTGATACTATCATTGAAGAAGGCCATTCACAAG
>JAULKM010101503.1:0-10145 GCA_032355605.1 Rubia tinctorum | reverse complement strand
AGATCCTTAGAAGAAGTAAATATCCCAAGATCAAAGCCAAAAACAAATACTAAACTATATGTCATCATGTAAAAAAACAATGTGATGCGAGACTTAACTAACGATAAGGGAAAGTTGACTCATTAAATAGTAATGGTGACTATAGAAATACAAACTTGATTTCTTTGGACTCTATGCTAGAAATGGTGCCGGAAATGAGCTCGTACTGATAGCGACATTTGGAGCATGAGGCGATCTGCAGAGCATGTGCGCACACACACACACATATAGCTAAACTCGTTCAAAAGATTAAAATGCTGAAATCATGATGACATGAATAATGCATCCTTTATGTTTTATTTTCCAGATTATAGCCCTTGAATATGAAAACTACAAGACAAAAATGGCATCCGTGATAAATAAGGCTACCTGAATACCATGTTGTGGTTGAGCAACAACAACGACATCCATACAACTATCGCATCTGACAACCTTACCAAAAGGGACCTAAAATGACATACAAATCGCTCACTGGCAGAAACAACAAAAAATAACTGGCTCGAAGATTACCACAAATATATGATAAATTTCAAGTAGAGGGAGATCAAACACAACATTGAAATGCCAAAAAGAACTAAACCGAAAAAGTATGAAACATTGCTAAGTTTAGAAAAGACTAATTTTCAAGAGAAAATGATTATACCTCCTCACCCGGAGATACTCCCACCCTACAAACGCTAAATATGATCCTCAGCACATCCGAAAGCCTCATTGAAGATATGACACTCATCCTACTTGCCCTTCTCTCTACACTCACTTAGTCAATTCAATAGTTTCAAAAACAAGATTGAATGATCTGAGAAAAAAACCCATTTCAAAGAAGTTAAAACCCAGTTTTCAAAAGGCATTTTTCTTCTTCGTCGGCTGCTCTTCACCACCACCACCACCTTCACCGCTCTCCAATCACAATCCCAAAATTACTACAATTAAAGAACAAAAGGGGAAAAGTAACCATTAATCACAAATCAAAATGTTATTCACATTCTCTATATTACAACAATTATGAAACATAAGGGAGAAATAACCAGAAATCACAAATCAAAGTATTATTGACAGTAAGCTGATAATCGGAAACATGGGTTTGGATTAAAGACTCGAACTTCAACAATCTGGGTCCACGAATCGATTGTTGAAAATAGGTATTGGTGTGGGTGGTGAAGAGCAGCCGATGAACAAGGGTTAATTCCGGTCACTCTGCCGTCGGTCCATCAAGTTTCGCGCCTCTCTCAATTTCTTTCCAAATAGGTTATTTTCGTCGCATTTGGGGTCAGGGAAGAGGAGATAGATGTGGATGGACTCTGATCATATAAGAAGTGAGTCAATCATTGGGTCACATCGTCTCTCAGGATTTTTGTCAGATATCGCAGAAGCTGACAAATTCCCTAATTTCAGGGACAACATAGGATTTGATTTATTCTGACAGATCTCCTCTGTAATAATGCCCAGAAAGAAGTAAGCTTTCCTTCAGCCCTGGAGATTTCAATATTTGCAAAACAAACCCAGTAGAATAAAGCAAAATTGAGCAACTTTATTAAATTTGCACATCTGCCCTTCGTCAACCAAGCTTGAAATGTCCCCTTTTATAGGTGACATATAGAAAACACCAGATATAGCAAAACATCTGATTATCATCGCTCCACTTGGGTTTCGTTATCGTTGTTGCGGTTGATTAAAAAAGAAAACAGGTTGAATTGAGAAAGCGGAAGAAAATAATAATACTAATTAGTTAATTTGCTGAAATTAGGTTAATCAATGGATGCGATTAGGTTGAATTAATGGTCTAGAATTGGTGTAAAATGGTGTTAAAATAAGGGTGTCATTTGAACCCTTCCCATACTTGAGTAAGTACAAATATAACTATCAGATAACTAAAACTGCAAAACAACCCTAACTAGTTGATGAAAGTGCAAATGTAATCCTCTGGTGATAAATCTGGCATTGATCCCCCCAAATGACAAAAATTTCCTCGGACCAAAAACTGAATTTTGGTGGACAATTATACTTTTACCCTCCGGCGGACAACCGTTGGACTGCAACCGAACCGTCGCGGGACCACCGCCGTCGTAATTGGTAGGGTTATATTAGCATATTATGAAAACTGATAGGGTTATATCAACACATTTTTAAAACTCATGAGGTTATATTAGCACATTCTTAAAAGATAAAGGATTATATCAGCACATATTATAAAAGTAAAGTGTATGGTAATAGACTCGACTGGCCCTATTAGGTGACTACATCATCATATACACCATTAACACATCATAACAATATCATATACACCATAAAATTCAACATCATAACACCCTCATTCATATTAAATACCACTATCACGTATCCTAGCCTCATTTCAAAATCCATCAACATTAAAAACCTAGGTCGAAAAACACAACAAAATAACAACTACACACACAACACCACGGGTCACCCAATCATCAATATGAACTAAACACAATAAATAAACAAAATATCATCAAAATCCCTATATTCTATACCATATATACTACCTATCTCTATTCATATGACGGGATGCAAAAGAAAATCACATAATCAAACTAAATATCGCATTAATCTAGTGAGTTAAGAAAATCAAAAGCTCTTCCTTCATCACTGGATTCACACTCTAGGACATCGGTGATCGGTAGAAGAGGTTGAAATAACGATTGCTTGCGGTTGGCGTTGATTTGGTACTAATATGACACTTTTTATCATATGTGTTGATTTAACCCTATACGTTTTAGGAATGTGCTAGTTTAACCCTATCAGTTTTCATATTGTGTTGATTCACCCTACCTGTTACGCCGGCGGGCGCGAGGACACTTCGGTAGTGGCGCGATGGCATCGCAACAACAATCAGACAATGGTCCGACGATACTATTTGGGGTATTAATGACGCTAAGGGCAATAATATCATTTTCCTATTTTTGTTTTTTTTTCCAGAAGGGCAAACATGTCTTTCCGTGAAATTCCAGCTAAAAGGTGTCGGAAAGGGTTATATTAGCACTTTTATTTATTATCTAGGGTTATATTAGCATTTTCAATTAACAAAAAGTTATATTTGCACTTAGGTGTATTATATAGTATTATATATGCACTTTTCTCTAAAAACAAACAAATGGAATGGGAAAATTTTCTTATTTTCAATTTGGGATTATAATCAAATGGATTATATAGAATTGGATTACAAGGAGACATGGGATTGGGATCCCAATATTCCCATTTACTCATAAAATTGGGTAATTATGGATACCGAATTATTACCCAACCAAATTCCCGTGTTTTGATGAAGACACTATTTAATATAATGTGACTTAACTTAAGCGTAATTTTTAAACACTTTTGTGACTCTTTTTATGCTGACATTTTTCAAACTTTGTCAGACTCCTAATTAGGGCTGTAAATGAGTTTGTTCAAGATCGGCTCATTTAAAATATCTCAAACTCGGTTACACTAATGAATTATACACGTGTTGAAGATGTATTATTTTTTTAATTATAGTGAATATATTAATTCCTCTGGTCCTCTATTTATGTTCTCTTTTTTCTGACATTTTCCCATGACATGTTTGACCACCGATAACTTTAGTTGCATACAATAACAAAATATAAAATTTTACTTTTTAGAATTACATATGGATTTAATTGGGTATTTTTGATTATTTATTGGGTATTTGATGGGTCTCGTTTGGGATATAACATAAATTGGAACCCATTGGGTTCAAGATTTCCCATTAACATAATGATTCACATACCGCCAAATCCCAAAATTTAATGGGTATTTGATACCTTATCCCGTTAATTACCCATTTATTAATTTACTATCCCAATTCTTCCCGATCCCATCCAATTTTCACCTCTACTAGCACCATTTGCCACGACAGGATCCAAGAATTTATTTTAGTGGGGAACGAAACTATATAAAAATTTAAGGAGAAATGTGTTAAAATAATCTTATGCTTGAATGAAAGTGTCAAAATAACTCTGTATAATTTGAAAGGGACCAAATAACCTTAAATTATCATCAAAAGTGATAAATTTACCTGTCGGTGTTAGTTGTGAAAAATTTGACGTTGACCATCCTAAAATGACCAAAATACCCCCGCTTAGTTTTAAAAAAAATTGAACGATTTTACCTATAAAAATATAAGGTTAGATCAGCATTTTCTATAAAACATAAGGTTTGATCAGTACAGTTTAAAAAACGTAAGGTTATATCATTACAATTTTTAAAAAAAACACAAGGTCAAACATAATTAAAGTTATAACCCATCTCTATTTGTTCATCACTCCCCTAATCCTGAAATTAGCTAGTAATTGTTGAATTCATAGTACAAAAGTTAAGTTCCAAATTCCGCAGCCAAACTTCTGATCCTGTTGCGGTACTTCTTCATAGTTGGTTCTTTGGCGGCATATTGCTTATTATATTGATTGGCTACCAACATTGAATCTCCGTAAGCATGTAACTTCTTTGCACCCAACATCCTGGCTATCTCCATTCCGACTATCAACGCTTCGTATTTAGCCTCGTTATTTGAGGCGTGGAATTTGAAGCGTAGAGTGTACGTCACCTCTGCTCTATCGGGGTCAGATATTATCAATTCACCCCCTGATTCTTCCACCCCTGATGCTCCGTCAATGTGTTGCTTCCACGCGTCTGAGCCTGTAAGGGCTCCTTGGCTAACTTGCCCCTGCCTCTCTGGGTTTGGGCTTCCTGGCTAGCCTTTGTTTCCTTTTCCGACTCTTTTGGTACTTCTGTCAAGAAATCCGCCATAATTTGTCCCTCCATTGCCTTCCTGGGCGCATATTCGATGGTTTGTTCTTCCAGTTCTACCGCCCATTTTACCAATCTCCTTGACGCTTTAGAACATGTGAGGATCGATTTCAATGGTTGGTTGGTTAGTACCACGACCGGGTGCGCCTGGAAATACTGCCTTAGCCTCCTTGTTGAGTGAACTAGAGCCAGAGCTAACTTCTCCTGCCCGGTGCATCCTCGATGTGCCCCCCCTGTAAGGCTCTGATAGTATACAGGGCGCTGTACCCTGTCTTCTTCCCGAACGAGTGCCACACTGACTGCCTCACTGCTTGCTTCTATATACAGGTATAGCTTTTCTCCTTGTTTTGGGCTGGACAACATCGGTAACTGCTTAAGGTGTTCTTTCCGTTCTGCGAATGCGGTCTCTTCATGCTCTCCCCATTGCACTATGCCCTTCTTATCCACACAACCCTTCAATTTTTTGAAGAAATTGAGTGCTCTCTCCCCATCCTTGGAAAGGAAACAATTCATGGCCGCTAACTTCCCATTTAGGCTTTGAATTTCTTTGGCTGTCCCGGGGGATTTCATTTTCAAGATTGCCCCAACCTTCTCTGGGTTCGCCTGCAGACCTTCGTTTGACACCATATGCCCCAAGAATTTTCTTGCTCCTACCCCGAACTAGCACTTGATTGGATTCAGCTTCATTCCTGTCTCTTTGAAGCGCTTTAAGTCCAGGCGACGTCCTCCCTGAAGGCTTCGTAGGGGGTGCTTTTGATCACCATGTCGTCAATATACAGCTCAAGATTTCTCCCAATCTGCTCCTGGAAGATCTTGTTTACTATCCTTTGGTAGGTATCGCCAGCATTCTTCAAACCGAATGGCATCATGCAGTACCCAAAAGCCCCTTTTTTCTATGATAAATGTTGACTTATCCACATCATCTGCTAGCATAGGAATTTGGTGGTATCCCTTGTTTGGATCAAGAAAATATTTTATCGGGATGTTGGTTAGAGCGTCTACCTTTTGGTCGATGATCGGTAGCGGGTAGCAGTCCTTGGGGTCGGCCTTGTTCAGGTCAGTGTAATCTACGCACATCCTCTAGCTCTCATCTGTTTGCTTCACCAACACCGGTTCCACGACTACTGTTCCAGCTCTCTGTTGACTACTTCGTTTCTTTCTCTGCACAACATTCTTCTCTTCTGCTTCACAGGCTTGTGCGTCGGCTCCACCTTGAGCTCATGGCACCCAGTTTCCTTTGACACACCTGTCATGTCTTCCGGCTCTAGACGAATGCTTGAACATTCTCTCTTAGGAATTTATCACCTTCCTTTTGACATCAGGTTACGGGCATGTTCCGACCAGTATCGACTGGTTTTCTCCTAACTGGACGATTTCGACTTCTGGGCCCAGCTTCATGGGATCACTTCCGCTCCCAACCATTCTCACAGCCCTTGCTTTCCTGGTTAGGTCTCCACCGCTCTGCTCTGTTCAATATCTTTTCCTTTTGCTTCTGCTATTCGATGGCATTCACTTGCTTTCTGCTGTCTCCTCTTACAGTTGCTATCTCTCCCCGGGTTGGGAATTTCAGCAGCAGGTGTAAGGTAGAGATGATGCCCTTCAATAGCCTCAGTGCGGACCTGCCAATATTACATTATACTGGTTGTTTTCCTTTACAATGATAAACTCCATATCTACCCTCTTTCTCATGTCTTCTTCCCCAACTGTCACAGACAGCAGTATAGTTCCTTCCAGCAGACGGTTCTAACTGCAAAGTCTACCAAAGGGTATCTATCGGTTGGAGCTTCCTCCTTGTGTTTTCATCCAATTTCTCAAAACAGTTCTAGTACATTATCTCCGTTGAACTTCCTCCATCTATATACGCCAGATGAATCCTTTTATCCTTCACTCTTACCGTTATCACCACTGCATCGCAGCCTGTGGGCATGTCTGGTATAGGGTCCTCTGATGTGAACAATATTACTTCATTGGCTCTCACCTCTTGGCGGGTGTCATCTGGGGCGTCAACCTGCAACGGGCCTTTCTCTGTGACTCTGTCCTGCCTCCAGCACTCCCTCCGATGATTCCATATATGTCCGTGACGGCTAACGCCAAGCTGTCATCCGGAGGCGTGTATTCTCTGTGCCTTTTTTGAGACCCTTACCTTGGTTCCACCCTGACCACTTCGTTGCCCCTGTTTGGCTTGCGGGACCCTTTCGGGAACATGTCACCTGTTCGACTTTCTGCTTGTCTGTGGAACTCGTCCGACCTGCGCTGTTTCTCTCAAGCTTGGCTTGGTAAGTGGTTTTTTGTATGCCCTGGCATCCTTAACAAAGTATGCCAGCTCCCTGCTCTTCACACAACTCTCAATGGTTTGTTTCAGGTGCATACACTTGTTCGTGTCATGACCGTGATAGTCGCAGAACAATGACTTGTCTCTCTTGTGTGGGCTTGTTTTCATCTTTCTCGCGAGCTCCAAAATGTTCTTCGAAGCCACCAAAACAAAAATATCCTTCGGCATCTTTATGAGTGGTGTGAATTTCTGGTTAAGGTTCAACCTGTTGGGATGAGGGGATGCTCCTAGGGCTTTTCCCCGCCATTTCGTTCCCGCGCGTTCCTGCGCTGCCTGAGCCCTGTGCTTCCTTTCTTCTTCTATCAGCATAATCCGCCTTGCTGAAATTTCCTACTCTTATCATCAGCTCGCCAATCGTCGTTGGCGAATTAAGGGTACAATCCTTCAAAAACAGCTCGTGCCTCAGCCTGTTGACAAACGTGTCTAGCAAGAACTGGTTGCTTCTTTCTTCTACCTGGTTGGCCTCATCATTGAATCTCTCCCAGTACTTAGATAGAGTTTCCCCTAGTTTTTGTCTGACTGCCAGGAGCTCCAACCTAGTTTTCTGGAATTTCTTCTCTACATGAAGCACACCAGGAACTTCCGCTTCAGCTGGCTGAAGCTGTCAATGGTCTCATTCTCTAAGTTCTTGAACCAAACCCTCATTGTTGTTGTGAGCTTAGTTGCGAACACCTTGCACCATATAGCTCGCGTGATCGTAAATGTCGCCATATTGGTAGAGAATATGTGCAGATAGTCTTCAGGGTCAGTCTTGACGTTCTACTATCCAAGGTTGAAGGGTCTTTCCAACTTGGGATCTATTGTGTATAGTTGGATCCTCTTTATGAACAGGGTGCCCCTTCCCCCTCTCTAGCTGGTGTTTTCTCTCCTTCATGCTCCCTCCAATCTCTCTCTCCCCTTTTCTTGTTCAGGGAGTGGTATGCGCGGTCCCAATCATCCTCAAACTCCATCCGAGAGTGTTTTGGCATCTCTGACTCGGGTCTCTTTGGAGGTATGACTATGGTTTTCTCACTCCTTGACATGCTTCGACTGCCTTCCTCTTCTCGTTCCTTCAACTGGGAACTGGCTTCTTGGTCTCCTGGTTCGTGAAAAAGTTTCACTGGCTTCATCTTCGCGATGGCTTGCTCTCGTTCTTCCATGTCCTTCAACTTCCTCATCATCTCCTTCTGCGTGGCCAAGATGGTTTGCAGGATTTTCGAGTTGTCAGCCAACTCAGCGGCGTTCCGAAGCCGGTTTCTATCTCCTGTCGGCGTGAGAGTGGGCTCTCCTTCTGAGCGAGACCCATTCTCTATTAGAACCTTGTTGACCGGGTCTCCAACTGCTGGTCGTTCTTCCATGGTGTTTTTTGAGCCGCACAGATGCTATGAACAAAGCGATCCCCACAGACGGCGCCAAGGGTCTATTTTTGGTTATAGTTTGGATCACGATTGTAACTTCTTCAGCTTAATAGAAAACCTACAAGACATAGAGACAAAGGTCAGGCAGGACGGCACAGGGCCGTGCCTGCTCCAATGATCAAGTAAGTCGAGAGAGCCATTCTAGGGTTTCTAAAGAAGTGTGTCTTGGAAGTAGGATTTGTAAACATACATTTTTCCAAGTTGCACCCCTAGGTATATATGTTGGTGGCTTGATGGCACAACGCTGGTCACATTGCCTTTTTCCCGTTGGCTTGTTGTGTCAGACCCACGTGCATCCGCTAAAACGAAAATCGAGCTAACTGGGTTTTGGCCTTGTTTTGGGCCTTTCACCCCATTCCTTATTATTAATCAACCTAGATAAAAAGTTATTCCATTTTCAATCTCACTCATCTTGACAAGATTTTGTTAGATTTTCTTTCTAAGCCCTTCCTTGCACTATTAAATGCACAAGTATAATCCAACACACAAACACATCTGATTGTCACCCTAACAAAAAGGTGTCGTCTTTCTATCGCTGTTAACAAGTATCAATGATGTATATCTTTAAGGCCAACATTAACTATACTCACTGGAGGAACTACACGGACGAGCCGGTGCGGCCACCCCGATAAACTCCGGCGAACTAAAAAAGTAATAATCTTCATGTCTTTGCCCGCTCCAACTCAAAATTAAAAAGGATTCCGCCTAGAAAAGGAATTTGTCCATCCTAAAAATGCACGTGTAGTTCAACCACTCCTCAAATTTTGTCCTGGTTCCGCCACTGATTATACCCGGTTAATCTCATCCACATCAAACCAACCATAAACTCGCCTATAACGCTTACGCAGGGGACACCAAGATCTCATAAGCACGACTATATTCATCCTTTATGAGCGCAAAAGATTACAACCCCTCATCAAACAGCCCTAACTACAACCCCTAAACAGTTACTTGAGGACCTGAGGAGCCACTATTTTTTTAACATTCAAAAAATTATACTCATTTCTAGATAATATATCTTTTTAAAACACGATTTATTTAAGAAGAGAGAGTACAGGTCAAAAAATCTAACTCCTTTGTTCTCAGTGTATCCACTTTTTGGTTGTAAGATAACTAGACGTTTGAGAAGTAGATAATTAAAATTAGGAAACCCATGCATCAAAATCGTTTCTTTTGTTTTAACAAAAAGAACACGACTATGACTATATATGTGGTAGGGAGAAAAATAGTATACATAATAATATGAATATTATAAGTAAAATATCAGCTTTTTTAGCTCTAGGAATTTACACATGAGAAATTTTGAACATTTCCTTTTAGAGAAAACATTGTGATGCAATTGTTTAAAAATGGAGCTGCACTAGTTAAATTTAGGGTAATATACAAATATAACTCTATATAATTGAGAAAGTGCAGATATAACACTGAAATAATTTTTAGTGCATATATAACCCTGACTACTGAATGAAAGTGCAAATATAACCCTATGACACCATTTCCGATGTTGACTAAGTAATTCCGACCATTGAATGACTTGCAAAGACCAAAATGCCCTTTTACTTAACCCTGAAATATAATGGACAATTTTGCCCTTTCTCCCCCTTTCT
>JAULKM010101502.1:0-10145 GCA_032355605.1 Rubia tinctorum | reverse complement strand
TTAGTTGCAATATTAAAATTTTATTATGCAACATTTAGGAGTGATAGGTTTATGACCCGATTAATACAACCCAAAAAAAATATTTTGATTTCTTCAAATTTACAGTTTAAACCTTGACTTTTTCATAACTTTTGAAAAGACTGTTTTACATAACTTATGGAAAAATCGTCTTTCAAAAGACGAATTCTTTATAAGAAGTGATATATGGGGTTTAGGTATTATTATACTCCGATGGTAGTTAAAAAACACACATGTCATCATTTTTATTTCACTTATTCTTGTATTCTTAGACATGGAAGAGTTCGTCTCTTCAAATACCGTTATGAAAAGATTAAAGTTTAAACTCTAAATTAGAATAAATTAAGATAAAAAATGTAGTCTACATTAATCGGATCGTAACCTTATAACTATTGCATGTTGCATAATAAATTTTTAATATTACAATTAAAATATTTAATCTTTTTATAATTTTAATTCAACCCCGTATTTGTATAAGCATATAAAAAGACGATTTTCCCCAAAATTTTGCATATATTTTGAACACAAAACTTACCACTTATATGCATCAAGTCACAATTTGAGGTGAATATATCATTGTCACCAACTCATTCTTATCTGTATCTAACTTTTATGTTTAGTAATACAAACCAAACATGAAGATAATTAAGACAAAAACACAGTCGATTGTTTGGTGTTCCATTTCTAGCCCAAGAAACTAAGAAATTGACTTAAATTTTCTTAGTATTCAGAGAATATTGCCATAATTTTATCCTTTTCTGGTTGCTTGAAAAGTTTAAATTGATAGATACATTAAATTATAATTATATATGCATTCTACTTGTAAGCAAGTGCACATATATATATTTCTTGTAATTAATGAGAAAGTTCAATTATCCACATCTCAGTTAATTCAGTTCAACTTAGTAAATTTAAATTAATATTATTATTTTTTCTTTTATAATGTAGAATTAAATCTAAATTAAATTTATTTCAATTCGGCTAAGTGATAAATAAGTTTGGAAAAATAAGGAACGAGTGTCTTGATATATCAAAGTGATATATCTTGGTCAAAGAATGAGAGTTCTGTGTTATTATGAACTTGCCTAATTAAGCAATTAGATACGTGCTTATATAGAATTACAGGGAATTGAACATCTAATTAAGGAAGAGTTCGTACCTTGAAAGACGATATTTTCATAAGTCATGGAAAAATCAAGCTTTAAAGTCTAAATTAGAATAAATTAAAATAATATTTTTGGGTTGTATGAACCGGGTCATAAAAAATTAAGCTACTACACGTTGCATAATAAAACTTTAATATTGCAACAAGGACTTTTTATCTTTTATTATCATAATTAAACCACGTATTTCCATAAGTATATGGAAAGATCGTCTTTCCCAAAACTTTGCCAGGAATGCGTGTCAAAATTTTAGATAGAAGTGTACACATTCGTAGTATAAATAATTGAGATTTTTTGGCAAACAAGTTGTTGAGTTATTAATCTCTAACACCATATGATATAAATTGTTTGGTTTTTGGATGGTGTTGTCAATCGGGGATATTGAAATCATTTTGACCAACGTAAACTCAAGTTGTCTAAAAATAACATACTAGTATTATAATATGTTACTGATTTAATTCTTTACTATATAATCAATCATAACTTATGTTAATATTATAATATGTTGTTAATTTTAATTCTTTACTATATATAATCAATCATAACTAGTTAAAATATACATCATATAATATAAATTTTTTGTTTTTTTATGGTGCTGTCAACCAGGGATATTGAAGTCATTTTTACCAACGTAAACTCAAGTTGTCTAAAAAATAATATACTAATATTATAATATGTTATTGATTTAATTATTCACTATATAATCAAGCATAACTTATGCTAATATTATAATATGTTATTGATTCTAATTCTTTACTATATGTAATCAATTATAACTTGTTAAAATATATAACTTCTCGTGATATAATTAAAATCATAAATATCTCATTGTATATACTGGATAAAATTTAAAGAAGACAAAGTCTTGCATAAGACGGTGTTACTGTAAGACCAAAGATTAAATTGTAAAGAATTCGGCACTGAGTTTCTAATTAAAGTTTTAACAATTAAGGGGATGGATGTGGAATTTCGTTAATTTATGTTTAATTCCACGTACAAATATCAATCTTTCCTCTTATTTTCTCATATGTTTATGATGTTTATCTCTCCTCTCCTTTCTTCTACTGCGTAACCACCTTCTTCTTCTCTCTCCTCTCAATTTCTCTTCCATTTTCATTCAATTTGACCGCTTATTTTCTTTGTTTTCTTCCATGTTTCTTGTGCAGGGAAGAACGCAAGGACTAGATGAACGTAAACAGTGATTTGCGATGAACGCAGAGAAGATGCGATTCATTTTCCGACGAATTTTCTGGTTTTAGCTTTGGTTTCCGAAGGCTGAACCTAATGCGACCTTCGTTTCGTGTTTATTTTCGAAGGTAATGTCTTTGCTATGAATTTTTGCATATTTTTATTATTATTATTATTTTGTCTACTTTCTTTGGTTCATGTGATAATCTAGGGTTTGTGTAGATTATAGTGAGTAATATTTGGGGATTTCTCTATTTTTTTTGTTTTGTGAGTTGTTCTTATGGATTTGTACTAATATGTTTGTTGTTGATGTTGTTTGTTATATGTCTCACTGTTGTTGCAATAGAGAAGGAAAGAGAATTCGTAAATTTTCTTAATTTTCAACAGTGATGTTTTAGATACAGTTATTGATATTTCTCGTTTTTAGCTTGATGTTTCATATTTTAGGCTTTAAGTGCTGTTATATGTGTTGGTGTGATGTTTTAATTTCACCGTTGATGTTTGTTGTGTTTTCATGCTTAAGTGTGAAATTGATGTTTAGTTTTGTTGTTTTTGAGTGTGTGTGTGTGATATATTAGGGTTTTATTACGATTTGTGCTAATTTTTGTGTTGTTTTTGTTGTTTCTTAGATGTCTAAAAAAAGCTTGCTCGGTGTTGCTTCAATCGAGAAGGAAAGAAGATCTGTAATTTTTTGTTATTTTGCAGGTGTGATGTTTTAAATATTGTTGCTGATGTTTCAGGTTTTATGTTTGATGTTTAGGTTTTAAATACTATTATCTGTGTTGATGTGATGTTTTAATTTTACTATTTGATACTTGTTGTATTTTAAGTGTGCAATTAATATTCAGTTTTGTTGTTTTTGAGTGTGTGTGATATTTTGGGATTTTGTTACGATTTGTGCTAATTTTTGTGTTGTTTTTGTTGTTTCTTAGATGTCTAAGGATGCTTGTCCACTGTTGCTGCAATCGAGAAGGAAAGAGGACCTGTAAATTTTTGTTATTTTGCAGGTGTGATATTTTACAAACTGTTGTTAATGTTTCGAGTTTTATATTTGATGTTTCGTGTTTAGGTTTTAAGTACTGTTATCTGTGTTGGTGTGTGTTTTAATTTCAGTATTTGATACTTGTCGTGTTTTAATTGTGCAATTGATGTTCAGTTTTGATTGTGTGTGATATCTTAGGGGTTTGTTACAAATTGTGCTAATTTTTGTTGTTGTTTCTTAGATGTCTAAGAACGCTTGCCCACTGTTGGTGCAATCGAGAAGGAAGAAGGATTTGTAAGTTTTGTTATTTTTCAGATGTGATGTTATGTTTTAAATACTTTATTTGATGTTTCACAATGTAGTTGTCAGTCATGTTATGTGTGCTATTATGATATTTTAATTTCATATATTGATATATTTTTTATTACTGTATGTGATGTTTTAATTTCAATGTCTAATGCTTGTAGTGTTTCCATGCTTGAGTGTGCAATTGATGTGCAGTTATGATTGTGCGTGTTTGTTACGATTTGCTATTTTTTAGATGTTTAAGAATACTTGTTCATTGTTACTGCAATCGAGAATGTAGGAACAGTAAGTTTTGTTATTTTTAGATGTGATGTTTTAGATACCATTGTTGATATTTCTTGTTTTCTGTTTGATATTTCATGTTTTAGGTTTTATGTATTGTTATGTGTGTTGGTGTGATGTTATAATTTCAGTGTTTGATACTTGTGGTATTTTCATATTGAAGTATGCAACTGATGTTTAATTTTGTTCTTTTGATATTTTAATGTTATTGTTGATGTTTTTAAATTTTGATATTGATGTTTTAAATACTGTATTTGATGTTTCACAATATAGTTGTCAGTGATGTTATGTGTGCTATTGTGATGTTTTAATTTCAGATATTGATGTTTTAATTATTGTATGTTATGTTTATTTCACATGAATACTTTCCAAGTCAGAGCTCTACGATTGAATTGATGAGATATTAAAAAATGCTATAAGTAATCATGCTCCCAGAGGTGTTCCCTTGAACAGGGGACCGAAAATCGACCTTTGATCATTGTGTTGATGGAGTAGAATAGCCATCATCTTCGAAACTAGCAGGAGAGAAGGTAAGACTGAATAAGAGAGCAGCGAAGGAAAACAAGTCAAGGGTAACTAGAATTTGATTGTTTAGGATGTATTGTGTAAGAACGATGTTTTATACATATTGGTTTATTTGTTAAAGCTGAGCCACTGGATTGTTATTGACATTTTCGGGTTGAATTGAATTTTTTTTTCATTTTTTATGCTAGCAAATTTTAGAGCATTTGAACCCTTTTGTAATGGATGAATGATATTTAATGGTTCGATATTTATGGCAATTTAAATTTTCACATGTTAACATAAAACTTCATATTGAAGTTTCCTACTTCTACATGCTAATTTTATATGTATTTATTGTGCTAGTGACGATTCATTGAATTCCTTCGATTTTGAGTTATCATAGTATGATGTTTTATGTCTTACTCATCTGTATTATACAAGTGATACATGTCATTTTACGGCTGTAAATTATCATGTAAAAAAATAATAAATTCAGTTGATAGAAGTGGAACGTCAAAATAGTTTTTTTTCCAAATGCAACAACAATGGAATGTATATTTTCAACACTAGTTTTAGATATTTTACCATCTTAATTTTGAAATTTTAACTTATATTATATTTTTCATTGACGTGATAGTTTTTCAGCATGTTCTTTTTAAAAATTGATATTGACGTTTCTTATTTTTGAATATTAGATTTTTATTTAATGTATTATTGATGTTTCAATAGTATAAATTGATTTTTAACTTTTAATATTGATGTTTAATTATTTAAAATATTTGATGATTCATTATTATAATTTGATGTTTAATTATTTATTTGATGCTTCTTTTTCTGTGGGATTTTTAAACTATGGTAGGGTCAAGCCCAAAAACATATTCAGCCCATTAACCATATTCTAATTTTAAGTCTGTATATGACTCGTGTTTGACCCGGATTTGACCCAGAATTGACCGACCCTCCCCCACCTTCTTCCCTGAACTCGGCCGGAAATGAACTCTGTTCTAGCAATCGAACGCTGGCTAATCCTCACCGGATCTTTATAGCAATCGATCGACGATCGACTTCAGCAAAAGGAGGTCAGCAATCGAAGGTTTAACAAAAAAAATCCAGATTACGTTTCACTGGAAAAGGCACCAGAACGCGTAGAGCACATCTGGTTGTCGTTCAGAGCCTCCGTCCGACGAACGCGACGTTCAGAGCCTCTGTCCGGATCTGAAACTAAAAAAAGACGAAGGCAAATCAGTGAACCTCCGTCCTCCATCTCCTGCCATACCAACGGCAGCGGCGAATCAGTCCACCTCCATCCTCCCTCTTCCATACCGACGGTGGCGGCAACAGTGAACCGATCATGTTGAATCAGTCCCCTGCATATGGCGACGACGATGCAAAATTAGAACCGAGTTGAATGTGGCACTGGATCACCGGTGGAGCGCCGGATCGACAATGGCTAAGAGGAGAACAAGGGTTTCATTCCCTGTTTTCACTTTAGCCTAATTGCATTTTTTTTAATTTTAACCCCAACAAAATATTTATGTTTCAGACCTCGAATTTCAAAAGTTTTCTTTATTGTTTATGATTTACCTATGGTCTCAACATGAGACAGTTTCGCATGAGACATACTCTTTAAAGAAACACATAATCTAAAATAATAAAATGTTCAGATTTTTTTATACACTGATAGTGTACTTCTGATATAAATATGTATACATATTATTTATATATTAATTTATACATGAAAAATTCTTGTCTTAAACCGACTAACTAGTAACTGGGTACATTTTTTAATTAGTGAGACTAATAAAATAATTTGATATTTACTTTTATTTATTGCAATGAGATACATATAATTATGATAGGCTTTTAAAATGAATATCAACATATAAATAATTACTTTTAAAAAAAATTGACTGAAATATTATAAAAATAATCAAATTTTATTGTATTCAATATTCTAACTATCTCATATAGTTTTTCTTAGATGACTAAACTTTAAAATTTTAAATAAAATTATTTGTTTTCAATTTAAGTGTAAGACACAACATGTACTCCCTCCGTTTATCTATATGTGGCACACTTATCTTATTGAGATGTTTTTTTAAATGACACACTTTTCATTTTTGGCAAGATTCTTTCAATCTCATCTACTCATTATACGTTTTACTTTTACATTTAATTTCATCAATTCATTTTCTTCACCTAAATGTAAGAGTGTAAATCTAATATGCTACTCTTAATGAAACAGAGAGGAGGGAGTAAAAAAATATGATCCTAAAATTTAATTAATAATACCGCACAACGCGCAATGGTACTCCGCTAGTTAAATTAAACGAGTTCATATGGTTAATTATGCATATACATTAATGGAAAATGATACTAATAAAACTAATCCAATCAATAAACTATTATTCAAAGTGACTCTGTAATATTATACTTATAAAAAAATCGATAATAGAATAAAGAAAGGTAAAGTGCATAAATAATTTTATTAAATTTCAAAAGCGTACACATAACCTTATAAAAGCATGATCTGCGAAAATAACTCTAAGTTTTTGTAAAATTATGCAGTTATGTCAATTTTGCTCAATTGCGGCATTAATTCAATGAAATCAAGCGTTGACCAAACATAAAAATACATAAGTACTCTCAGACTTGAAACAAAAATTTTATGACCATTATACCCCTAGACATAAACCCTAGCCCCGTCTCAGCGCCGGCCACCATCGCTCACCCCATCTCCGATCTACCACCCAGAACCACCGCCGCCCGGACCCGCCCTCCCAGGACCCGACACCCATTTCCCCTCTCCACCAGCCCCTCCCGACCACCACACACTCACACACTCCACCACTAAACCTCCCTATTGCTAACCATCGCTACTGCCTCCGCCGACCACCGCTTCCCACCTACGCGAAACTTAACGTAAGCCGTCGTGCACCACTACTTTCTCCTTTTCGACCTTTGTGTTGTTCCCAAAACCCTAACTTGAGCCGTCATGCATCACCACCTCCTCCTCCTCAACCTTTACGATGTACCCGAATTGAAATCCTAACCTAAGCAGTCGTGCACCACCACCTCCTCTTCCTCAATTGTCGTGTTGTGCCTGAATCAAAACCCTAACCTATGTTGTCGTACACCACCACCTCATCTTTTTCAAACGTCGTGACGTACCTGAATCTGACCACCAAACTCTGAACCTCGGCGGTGGTGGATCTCTCGGCATGGCTCGGGGTGAGAAGTGGTTTCCCAACGCTTGTGGAGATTGGTGGAGGAGATGGAAGGGAGCGGGGGAGGATGACTAAGTCAGAATATCAAAGAGATCCGCAAGCACGAATTTTGAAGAACAATTAAGGCCTGAAATTACAAACCCTAAGTTTTGGTTCAGGAATCCACCAGAGAGAAAATATTTTTTTAAAAAATTATTATAAAAGATAAAATCTCCAAAAAATACAAGAGATCCTTAAATACTATAATGAAACTCTGGAATGATAAAAAAGGAAATTCGGAATTAAATCTAAAATAAAAGGAAAATCAGAAAACGCAAAAAAAACAGTAAATTGTTGTTTTGAGGCCTTAAACGATCTCAAATGGCCAAAAAAACACCCTTTGCGACATTCGTATTGAACCTTGCATTGTCTAATTGTAGTACTCATCGAGACTGTTCTAACACATCTGGTCTTGCCTGAGTTTGACCCCGGACGCAACCGTATCGAACCTTTACGGCGATCCATTGCATCTTCAATTTTCGCCGCCATTAGCCTTGTATCAGAGGAGACTGAGGGATTGGGGAAGACGAAGGGGCTGGGAAAGATGGTATTGCTGAGGGAGTGGGGAAGAAGACGAGGCTTTCGATGTCTTTTCCATTTTAATTTTTTTTTAGCTCAATAGTATAATTGTCATTTCACCTATTTCTGATCAATTTGAGTGCTGACATTTTGGTCAATGAAATTCAGGTTTAGATTTTCACTTTCAAATTTGACAAGTTTATATCTGCACTTTCGAACAAAATATATGATTAAAAACACAATTGTTTCAATAAAGAAATTGCATTAGTTATACACAAAGTATCAATAAAATGAATCGGATAGCTTACATAATCAACGATTTGTTTACCTTAAGCTTAGAAAGGCATAGTTTTTGTCATAATAGGACTTTCAAGTTCATTTAGAGCATCTACAATGAACACTCACCATAACTCACATTTTTTAATTTTTAAATAATATAATCACACTCTCATTTCAACTACACTTACTGAAACTTTCCTCTCCGATTTAACTTTAACTTCACAATCAATACTCAATTCCACATCATCATTGTCCTCACATCATTTTTTTCACACATTTTATATTTCTACAATCTAATATTTACTACAACATATATATTTTAAATGTGATGCATATATATGTTTACATGTATATATAATATATATTCATAGAAATATAATTTTCGTACTAATATAATATACGGAGGTGCAACATTAAAATTTGGATTTGATTGTTGGGAAGGATATCTTGAATTCGATGAATTTGATTTTGTCGACTGAATTATTGAAATTTGAATTATGTGAATCCATTTTCAACAATTCGAATCAAACCAACAAACTACAATTTTTTTCGTGAGATTGAAAGAAAGGAAAGTAGAACTTGGAAGAGATGTGAAAAATGTATCAATGTTGGTCTCTATTAATAAAGAAAAAATTTCAAGAATTTCGGTGGCATTTCTAAATTTTAGTTTTTTTGGAGATAATTGTGTCTTATCCATTTAAACCCATTGGAGCAAAAATACAAATTAGAAAGACACATGACACAATACCAATTGACCAAAATATACAATTTATTTCATTAAAATCCTCCACTCATTACATGGACCTCTATGTGATAAATGAGAGAATTTTTACGAGTGGATTTTTTAACACTCTTCCCTCATGTCCATGCCCTTTCTCTCTCTTCCACTCTACATAACCCCCATTGTACATTCCCACTTCCCAAACTTTCCTCTTCCACTCACCGATTGTGTGTTCTTAGAGCATGTATAATGGAAGAGACCACTTTTGTGGTTTCTTTCAATTAAATATTCAACATCTCTCTTCCACCCCACCAAAAGCAGCTACAAAGAAATCACTCAATTTTTACTCTCACAGTAGTGAAAACCACTAAAAGATCACTCCATGAACTCTACTTGATTTTATCTATCGTATTCATTAATTTTATCATTAATATTTTATTTAAATAAATTTTTCTACCCAAAATAAATTGAAAAGTAAAAAATTAATAATTATATTTTAATTTTACTATTTAATTTCGTGATTTTAAATTTACTTTTTGTAAATTTATTTTTGTTTGTAAATTAATTTTGTTTTATAAAAAGGAAAGCAACGATTGTTGGGGGGACCACGTGCACTTGATTAGGGGGAACCAGCCGGTCCCACGCACGTGGGATTTCTGATGAGTACTGGCTGTTTCTCCTCCAGTCCAGTGTACCCGGTTTTTTACTCCCTCTGGTCCTTCCTTTGTGCCCACACTTTCAATTGACACATTTTAATTATTTTTTTAAGGAGTGGTAAAAATTGTACTCCCTCCGTTCAGCTATGTTTGACACACTTTTTAGTCAATTTTCTTAAGTCATGTTTGATCATAAATTTTATGTAATATATAAGTAGTAATATTATCATGTGAGGTATCGTTGGATTCTTCGTAGCATGT
>JAULKM010101501.1:0-10145 GCA_032355605.1 Rubia tinctorum | reverse complement strand
GTGACAAAAGCGATAAAGTCGCTCTTAACTCTAGTAATAGAATTTCAAGGTAAAATAGAGTATCCAAAGCATAAAAGCCTACCAAAATGAGTATAAAAGATACTTAAAATAATGGTATAATATGGATACATCACTTATGATATACACCTCCGCCAATTATGCAAAATACCTAAAAGGTAATGTACCTTCGTAGAAATACCTAAAAGTGTGTGGGTGCCCAGGAAAATTGGAAGTACCACCTCATTAAAAGGTCACAATTGGATCTAAATCCGCTAACTGTATTTTCATCGGGTATGCGTACAATAGTAGTGCTTATCGATTCTTAGTGTAAATGTCTGATGTACTAGATCTACATGCAGATATAGCAATGGAATCAAGGAATGCATCCTTCTTTAAAAGCTTGTTGCCGTGTAAGGACAAAGTAAGTCATAAATTAACTTGTGAAGAAAGGAGAAGCAAGTATAACTTATCAACAAACAGAAGAGGGCAACGATGAACCTAGACGTTCAAAAGAGATAGAAAGGAGAAATCATATGGTCCTGACCTTGAAATGGCTTACCTATTAGAAAATGATCCAAGAACATTTACGAAAGACACGTATATACCGGATGGACCCTTTTGTAAGGAAACGGTGAACGATCAAATTGACTCCATTATGGAAAACCATACATGGAAGTTAACTGATTTGCCATTGGGTTCAAAAGCTCTGGGGAGAAAGTGGATTTTTAAAATAAAATCCAAAACAGATGGCTCAATAGAGAAGTGCAAGGCTAGGCTTATGGTGCAAGGATTTAGGCAGAAAGAAGGCTTAGATTTCTTTGGCACGTATTCTCCAGTTATGAGAATAACTTCAATTAGAATTTTAATAGCAATCATGGCTATATTCAATATAGATACACATCAAATGGATGTAAAAATAGCTTTTCTAAATAGAGTGTTTGAAGAAAAAATTTATATGAAACAACCTGAGGGTTATGTTGTCCCTGGATAAGAGCACAAAGAGTGTAGACTTGTGGAATCCCTATATAGGTTAAAACAAGCACCTAAACAATGGCACAAAATTTTGACAATGTAATGATGTCAAATGGTTTCAAAATAAACGAATGTGACGAGTTCATCTATGTTAAAGATGCTCCAAATGGATATATTTTATTGTGCTTATATGTGGATAACCTACTCATCGTAGGTAGCAATAAAGACATGATCAAACAAACCAAGAACTTGCTCAAAGGAAATTTTGACATAAAAGATTTAGGACTAGCAGATGTGATCTTACGGATCAAAATCTTTGGACTTTCTGAAGGAATTGTCTTGTCTCAAGATCATTATGTTGAGAAAGTGCTTGATAGATTCAATAACTATTCAAGTGGGGTAGTGATGTGCACCTTCATGCATGCGTTAGCCGATGCATTTGACAGATTTATTATCATCTTTTGTTTGGTTGATTGCTAGTTTTAATTAGGTGATGTGAACCATTATGCATGCTTAACAAATGTATTTAACACATTTATTATCATCTTTTTGTTTGGTTGGTTGCTAGTTTTAGTTAGGTTTACACGACAAAGGGTTTAGATGGACATTATAGGGTTTCTTGTCTAAATCCCAAGTTTTGTAGACTTAATTGAAGCTAATGAACACCTTGAATTCATGGGCACCTAGATCTTCCTTTATGATCTAATTAGTAGGTTGCCCGTGAGTACTTTTTATTATCTTTTCGTAGAAGGCCATCCGCAAGGGTGGTAGTAGATATTTGAAGGCCATTTGCAAGGATGGTAGAAGATATCAAAGGTCATTCGCAAGGATGGTAGTAGATTGAAGGCTATGGACTCAAAAGCGTGGTAGTATATGGAGTTGAGCCAAAGAAAGCCAGATTCAAAATACAAGAAGGCCAAGAAAGAAAGGAGGGATAGTTGTCTGAGGTTGCACGGATTTCTAGGAAATATCCAAAGAGAATCAGCCCTTGAGGTTGGCACCATTGGATTTTTCTTCTCGAGCGCTATAAAATCGACTACAAGAACTCCCAAATCGGATCAACGGTTCACCCATTGTAAAGTAAACAAGTCAACCAACCGAATTAGCCACGACCAGCATAGACTAGCATGAATCGCACTAGGCCGGCACGAGGGCCTCACCTAGCACGACCCGTTCCACGCCACTGGTCCATTCCAGGAGTCTTTGGAACTTTCCATTCCTATCAACATGAGTCGTGCCAAGCTCCAGCACGGGCCACGCCAAATCGTATTGGTTGTGTACCTTTGTCTTCTTTTCACTCCAAGACTAGCCAACAGGGTGTGAAAAAAGACACATCTCATGCCAAGATACTGAGAAAAATGAGGTTCTAGCCAATGGGGTGCGCCAAACAACGTGGGACGGGAATCAGAAGGAGCGAAATTGAGTGCCGGCCGATGGCCCATAGGTTGGCACGGGTCGCGCCAGCACAAGTCAGGCATGAGCCGGCACAAATCCATGGCCCGTACCAAGGATGGAGTCCCACGCCTACACGAGGGGGTCTCAACTTGCATGGACAGTGCCTGATCCCACCCCCCGTGCAGATTGCGGCTGCTTGGGTTTTTGGCTATCTTGAGGCTATTGTTTGTCCCAATTCCCACTATTATATATATGGAGCTATATTTACTAGATCTTAGGTTTTTGCTCATTTTTAGATTTCAAGAGTATGCTAGAGAGAGAAAATACTCTACCTTCTCCCTAGGTTATTTTCTTTTCATCTTTTTATTTTTCTTTTGCCCAAAAGTATTGAATCCAATAAAATATTTGGGTTCAATGCTTAGGGAGTAGGGATCTTACTTGAGGATAGTATTTTTATTCATGTTTTAATGTTCATTTTGTGAAATTTCATAGATCTACCTATTCTACGTGCTTTTGTATTATTATGTTGGCTTGTTCGTAATATTCTTGTGAATTGCATGATTGTCACACTTAGTTAGCACACAAAAAGTCTACTTTCATGATGTCGCACTATTGCTACCCCTCGGGGAAGTAAACCTAGATGCCCTCAGGGTAATGATTTCCCTGAACCGTGTGGGTGTGTGCACATAGTTTTCCATCGTTAACATTACGATCGACCATGGTCTAGTTAGCCAACTATTCAGTTCAAAGGGATACGGGTAGAGATAGCCAAGTAGCAAACTAGGATTACCTTTGTAATCCTAGAGCCATCGATAAGATGGCTACTTTTTGTTCCTTCGTAGGCCTAGGGGTAGTGCGTTCGTAGTGTTCCGCCTAAGACTTAATTGCATGGGGAAGAATCAGACATGCACCATGAGCCATTGTCGTTGCACTCTCCTAGTTGCAGAGGCGGGACTAATGGAAGATTTAATACGTGCACCCCTATATGACAGATAGGGGGAAGTTTTGAACATTACCTGCACTACGTGGTACAAACAATAGAATTGGGTATAATTATTGTATTTGATGAAATCGATGATCAAAATGAAATGAATCATGTTTTGCATATATTTCTTGAGTGCTAGTTTATATTGTTGATTCTCGAGATCATTTATATGTTAGTAGTTGTTAGTATAAACTCCCCACAATGACTGTTTTCACAACACTGTTTATTCCTAACAAGTGGTCGGATTGACGACCCAATCACGGTTGTGTTTAGTTAATTATTATATTTATAACATCTCTATGGATGAACCTGGTAGTTGCCACTATCTACTATTCTTGGTACTGTAGTAGTACGAATGTGAGCAACATTACAAATTCTATCTTCCCTAATAGTCCTCCTCCCATGTTTTTAACGATGCGCGAGAAGGGGCTGGTCAAATTTTGGCTCCGCTGCCGAGGATGTTAGTTTTAACGGTCTAGTAGTTAACTTGCATAGCGTGTTAGTTGAGTAATTAGTGTTGTTTTTGTTTTTCTTGGTTTTTGGCTGTTGAGCTTTCTTGCCAGTTTCCGGTTACTTCTCACTTTTTTTTCTAGTGTTGTATTTAGTTGGCCACTGTTTTATTCCCGATTTAGGCTACATACATGTGCCAAGAACTTGGGAGTTTTACATTGTCCAGTTGATTACACTGGTGGTAAGCGACGAAGGAAGAAGAGATCTAAGCTGGAATTTCCACAAGAACCACTTTCTGTAGTTGTAGATAAAGAAAAAATGGCAGAGAATAGCCACACTTTGAGGGAGTTTTTGGTTCCAAATTTGGAGAATCAACCACTTTGCAGCATTTTCCCACCCTTGCCACCCAATGTGATGTGTGAACTCCAGAGCGGTATGGTCTATTGCTTTCCGACGTTCCATGGGATGGCCAGAGAAGATCCAAACAAGCATCTTTTGGAATTCCACCTAGTTTGTACCAACATGAAGCCGGAGGGAGTCTCAGAGGAAGATTACAATCTGAGGGTGTTTCCATCTCACTTCGGTATTCAGCCAAAGATTGGTTGTACTATTTCCCTCCCGGTTGTATCACCTCATGGATGGATATGAAGTGCAAATTTCCCGAGAAATACTTCCATCTTCAAAGTTTGCGGGGTTGAAGAAGTAACTTTCCAATATCTCTCAGTTTTCTAATGAGTCCCTCTACGTGTATTGGGAAAGGTTCAAGAGGTTGTTGGTGAGTTGTGCGTATCATCCATTCAAGGAGAGAGATCTAGTTCACGATTTCTTCAAGGGTTGTGCAATGACAACATGCGTATGGTGAATTTCGCTTACAACGATTCAATCACCAACAAGAAACCAATAGAGGCAATGGCACTCTTCGAGGAGAGAGAAAATGGAACAGGGAAATTTTTTTAAGGTCTAGGGTGAAGCCCGTAGATGAACCTTCTCAATCCCCTAAGTTAGAGGAGCAAGTCCAAGATCCTTGTTCCATGATGAAAGAGTTCATGATACGAGGATTTCAACAAGCAAAAGTGTGAGGTATTTTCAGCCTCGATCATCACACGGATGTTTTCTCACGAGTGGTGGAAGATATAGAGGAAGTTAAGGCATTGGATTTCAACAATGGAGGAAACAGGCCACAGTTTGCTAGGGGACAACAACAAGAGTTCTGTGGGAACCAAGGAGGAAAA
This sequence comes from Rubia tinctorum, assembly GCA_032355605.1. Classification (NCBI taxonomy): domain Eukaryota; kingdom Viridiplantae; phylum Streptophyta; class Magnoliopsida; order Gentianales; family Rubiaceae; genus Rubia; species Rubia tinctorum. The sequence continues at coordinate 5,111 of JAULKM010101501.1, read as the reverse complement.
TGGAAAGATCCCTACACAAACACCTTTAACCCGAGGTACCTTGGGAGATCTAGGCCTAATTGAACCCATCACATATTGGCTAAGCCGAATAGGCCTAGAGGGTTTTTAGACTAGGATTCCAAGACCTACATAGGGTGAACTTTGGAGTTTTTGCCAACCTTGGAGCAATCAAAAGACGGTGAGGGGAAGAGAAGTATCTATTTACACTTGGATGATAAGGAATACACTATGTCACATTGGGACATTGCCCAAGAATTTGGGTGAAAATACGAGAAGAAGATTCCGAGAACTCATTGAGCAATTTTTGGAGAATCCTTTCGGGCATAGAAAGAAAGCATCTTTGCAAGAGCACGGAGATTGTCTATCTGGCATAGCAATACGTTCAATGATTGTTTTCCATGGAAGTGTTCTTTCACGGTGAGATCTCACAGTGTCCCTGGTCGGATTTCCAAGTCCTTTGGGCAATGACTCCAGAGGGGAATTTTTACACCAATATGGTTTTGACTTTCGTAGATGAATTCATTGCAATGGGGAACAATAAAGGTGGAAAGATTCCTATGGGAGGCATGGTTGGACTTCTAGCCCAACACTTGGGCCATTCGGTTCCATCCCCATTTGGGATGGCGAAATTGGGTCGTTCAGAGACACGGTACATGACAGACAGGCTGGCAAAAGCTGGTATGGTGGCCACCAATACTTCAAAGGATTGCTTCTTATGGTTATATGGTGGCTCCTCGGTGTGCAATTTAATGATTCTCCCTCAGCTGGAGCATATTGCTATTGATCAGAATACCGTGTAGGAGGACCTCTTAGGGCATCGATTGGCCGTACTCAGATATCCGTAGATGCCCTCAACTAATTTCACATATTCAAAGAACAACTTGTGAGCTCTACCCGACTTATGTAGGACATTATCCATGCAGTGGGCGGAATGAGCTTACAGTTGGAAGAATTTAGGAGTATGCTAAGTTCCATGGAGGGTACCATGCATACTTAGGAGTCTAGGTTGGAGTCCATTGAGTAGGAGATGAATGAGCAGTTCGCCATTGTAGATGAGAGATCGGATGTCCAAGAAGAAGCTATTGAAAAATTGATTGAGAGATTACACAACTTGAGGATCGATGGTTTTGGGGATGTCATTCTTAGTCAGAGGAAAAAATGAGTCAAGAGGAAAGAAAAAAGAGGCATGAGACTCGACACTTGAGGAGGGATCCTTCGGGGTCACATGAGTGAGCTTCACTACTTTTTTGTTTCCCACTCATGTTTTTATTGATTCATTGCATTGGGGACAATGTAAAGTTAGAATGTGGGGGAGGGGGTAGTTAAACACTTTGGAGTTTTCATCTTGGGATTTCTTTGTGTTTTGGTATTGCTTTATTTAGTGTTTTCTTTGGTTTTGGGAAGTTTTGGAGAATCGTTGGTGGTGTGATCTTTAGGTGGTTATTACATTGTTGGGGGGGTGTGTTTTAAAATTTTGGTGGTGTATTTTTTTTCTTTTTCACTATCTTTTTGTAGTATGAAGCCCAACTTTGGGGCATTTTGTGCTACACAAAATTTTAAATTTTTTTTTGAAAAATAAAAAATATATATACCCAGCTAAATCGGAAGTCCAAAAGGGCAACTTAGGCAAAAATGGAAAGAAAGGCCAGATAGGTCGAAAGGCCTAAGTAAAAATGAGAGGATATGGTATTCTAGGTTGGAAAACCTAGGCAAAAATGAGAGGCCATGTGGAAAAAAGTGAGATGATAAGCTCAACATGTGTGCATGCTAGGATAAAAACACAAAAGGGCTCCTAGGTAAAATGAGAGAACTTGAGAAAATGGAAACAAAGTTGAGGATCCTTCGGCATTATCCTTGGTTGTAGCTAAGTTGAGAATCTCGAGTTATACTTAGCTACAAACAAGTTGAGGATCTTTTGGATTATCCTTGGTGGTTTTTTGGGGAACAACCCTTGGATTGCTTTTGGAGGACTATCCAGTGGAGCAACCTAGTACAACACTTACCATTTGTACTTATTTTTTTCTTCACAATATTTTGGGTGGTTAGGTTACTTTAGTATCTTTGGGGAGTGTAAGAGTTGTGAGATTCTTTCTTCTTTGGGGGAACTAGGGTAGCTTGGGAATATGTTGAATGTATAGGCTAACATCTCTTTGCATGCTACATTTTGCTTAGATCTTTTCTCATTTTTGTTTACTCGAGGACGAGTAAAGGTTTAAGTGTGGGGGGATTGATGTGCACCTATGTGCTTGCGTTAACTGATGAATTTGACACATTTATTATCATATTTTGTTTGGTTGATTGCTAGTTTTAGTTAGATGTTTACACGAAAAAGGGTTTAGATGGTCATTTTTGGTTTTCTTGTCTGATTCTCGAGTTTTGTAAACTTAATTGAAGCTAATGGACACTTTGTATTTGCGGGCACCTAGATCTTCCTTTTTTTATCTCATTAGTAGGTTTCACATGAGTACTTTTTATTATCTTTTTATAGAAGGCCATCTGCGAGGGTGGTAGTAGATATTTGAAAGTCATTCGCAAGGATGGTAGTAAATTGAATGCCACAGACTCCAAAGCGTGGTAGTAGATAGATTTGAGCCCAAGAAAGACGGGTTCAAAGTTCAAGAAGGACAAGAAAGAAATTGCGAGATCGTTGTCCAAGGTTGCATGGAGTTCTAGGAAATATCCATGAATAATCACCCCTTAAGGGTAGAACCATTGGATTTTATTCTCGAGTGCTATAAAATTGACTACAAGAACTCCCAAATTGGATCAATGGTTCACCTATAACAAAGCAAACAAGTCAGGCGATCAGATCAGCCACGACCAACATGGACTACACTAGGCCAGCAAGAGGGCCTCACCTACCACGGCCCGTTCCACGCTACACGGCTCGTGCCAGGAGTCTTTGGTACAACCCGTTTAACCCAACACGAGTTGTGCCAACCTCTAGCATGGGTCGGGCCAAATCGTTCTGGTCGTGTGCCTTTGTCTTCTTTTCACTCCAAATTTTGCTAAGTATGGGCACGGAACATCATGTTTCACACGGTCTGCACTGTTTCAAGTCACTAATGCCATGATCAGCCGATGGGGTACAAATAACGACACGTCTCATATTGAAATACTGAGAAAAATAAGGTTCCAGCCAATGGGGCGCACGAACGATGTGGGACGCAGATCATAGGAGCAAAAATGGAGTGCCAATTGGCACGGGCCGGGCCAGGATGATTCTATCATGTGCCGGAACGAGGCCAAGGCCTGCACCTCAAGCCGGAATGAGGGGGTCTCGGCTAGCACAGACGTTGCCAGATCCCACTCCAGTTGCCGATTATGGCTGCTAGGGTTTTTGACCATTTTTGGGCCTATTTTTAGGCCCAATTTCCTACTATTTTATATATATGGACCTATGTCTACTAGGGTTTAATTTTATGCTCATTTTTAGATCTCAAGAGTAGGCTAGAGAGAGAAAATACTCTTCCTTCCCTCTAGGTTATTTTCTTTTCAGCTTTTTTATTTTTCTTTTTCCCAAAAATGTTGAATCCAATGAAATATTTGGGTTCAATGCTTAGGGAATAAGGATCTTAGTTGGGGATAATATTTGTATTCATGTTTCGATGTTCATTTTGTGAGATTTTATAGATCAACCTATTCTATGTACTTTTGTATTATTATGTTGGCTTGTTCTTAATATTCTTATGAATTATGATTGTCACACTTAGTTAACACACACCAAGTCTACTTTCATGTTGTCGCACTATTGCTACCTCCCGGGAAGGAAACCTAGATGCGCTTGGGGTAATGATTGTCCAAAACCATGTGGGTGTGTGCAAGTAGATTGTCGTTGTTAACGTTACGATCGACCATGGTCCAGTTAGCCAACTATTTGATTCGAAGGGCTGCGGGTAAAGATAGCCAAAGTAGCAAACTAGGATTACCTTTGTAATCCTAGAGCCATCGATAAGATGCCTACTTCCTTTGCCTTTGTAGCCCTAGGGGTAGTGCGTTCGTAGTGTTCCGCCCGGGACTTAATCGCACGGGGGAGAATCAGACCTGTACAATGAGCCATTTCCATGGTTGAACTCCCCTAGTTATGGAGGCAAGGCTGGTGGAAGATTTAATACGCGCACCCCTATGTGTCAGATAGGAGGAAATTTTGACCATTGTCCGCACTACATGATACAAACACTAGAATAGGTGTTAGTAGTTGTTAGTATAAACTCACCCCAATGAGTGTTTTCATAACACTTTTTATTCCTAATGCGTGGTCAAATTTTTGAACCTGTCAAGGTTGTATTTAGCTAATTATTATTATCCTAAAAATCTATGTGGATGGCCCCAGTACTTTCCACTATCTACCATTCCTGGTAGTGTAGTAGTAGGAACATGAGCAAGATTACAAATTCTATATTTGATCCCTAACAGCCCTCTTCCCGTGTTTTTAACGATGCGAGGAGGGGGGGGAGTCAAATTTTGGCACCATTTCTGGGGATGTTAGTTTAAAGTCCTAGTAGTTAACTTGTATAGTGTGTTAGTTGAGTAATTAGTTTAGCAAATGCTAGGGTTTTTGACCTATTTTTGGGCCTTTTTCAAGGCCCAATTTCCTACTATTATATATCCTTTTCTACTAGGGTTTAAGTTTATTCCCACTTTTCATCTTTAAGAGTAGGTTAGAGAGAAAAATACTCTTCCTTCTCTCTAGGTTATTTTTCTTCCTTCTCTTTATATTTCTTCTGCCCAAAAGTGTTGAATCCAATGCAATATTGGGTTCAATGCTTAGGGAGTAGGTAATTAAGTTGGGAATTATATTTTTATTCATGTATTAATGTCTATTTTGTGATATTTCTTAGATCGACCTATTTTTATGTGATTTGTGATATTATGTTGGCTTGTTCTTAATGTTCTTGGGAATTGCATGATTGTCACACTTAGTTAACACACACGAAAGTCTACTTTCATGTTTCGTAATATTGATACTCCCGGGGAGGGAAACCTAGATGTGCTTGGTGTAATGATGGGTCCAAATCCACGTGGGTGTGTGCACTGGGAGGCCGTCGTCGTGCCTCTCAAAGATGTATTTATATGCCCTAATTGCGGCTATACTACTAGAAAGTAGATAG
>JAULKM010101500.1:0-10145 GCA_032355605.1 Rubia tinctorum | reverse complement strand
ACCGTAAATATATATTAATCTATATATAATAAAAATATCATGTGAGATCTTGTTAGATTCATCTTAACATCTATTTTTTAAATATTAATTTTTTATGTGGAATTGGTATATGTAGCTAGAGATATTGATGGTCAAAGATGATCATTGAAAACCATGAAAAAGCAAACATGTCAATTCTGCTGCGACGGAGGGAGTAGAGGATTGGCCGACTTACTTATCGGCTCAATTTGACCGCCCTACTTGGCCGACCTGTCTTGCACACGGTCCAAGGTTTAACCAAATAATGGTTGTGCCTTGAGCAAACAAAACAAATGTCTGGCCATGCTTACTAACATAATTGTTCACATTGCATAGCCTTATATTGCCAAACAAAATGGCTGCATGCCTAGCAATGCTATATGTCCCACATATTTATTCACACCCATAATTATTCACATTGGGGTGGGGTTGACCGCCCACCCCATTTTTCTACTAATAACTATCTATTTTTGTTTTTTAATTTATTAATCTGTAATTACTTTTAATTATAATGTATATATTATATATATATTCCTTATTTATTATTAGTACCCTTTTCTCTCTTTAAATGGATGAAAAATTGTCAATATTTTAGTTTCAATTGTAACTTCAAATATTTCGTGACTTTATTACCAAATCCTAAAAATACAGATATTTAACTAACGACTCAATTCATTATTTCTTAATGACGTATTATTATTATTCTTTTAAATGTGTGAATCGTATATCTCGCTTTCTTCCTAATTTGGCGTACTAATATTCATTTCTCCTTCCTCAAAGAATTTCTTCCTAATTTGGCGTACTAATATTCATTTCTCTTTCCTCAAATAATTCTATAAATAAGTCAATATATTATTATTGATAATATTATTTATTTATTTATTTATTTATCTCATTTCATTTTATTTTATGTTAAAATTTATTGTCGAGTTTGAAGTTATAACTGAAATTAGTTAAAGAAAGCAAATGAGAGAATATGAATTTCTGGTTAAGACCTAATTATTAGGTACGTACAAAATTCATTAATGTCGGGGATTCACATATACTTTGAGGACTTTGATGGACAGTATGCGATCTGAGCATATCCACAAACTACACATGAAGCTAAAAGCAATCAATAGAAGCAGGACAAATCAATAAAATTTTGAGTTCACACATGTAGTCAGACAAAAACAAGTCATCTATGACACAAGAAATTAGTTAATTGCCTCGTAAAGATCCTTTACCTATTGTATCCAGCACATTCTTCCTATATAATGTGCCAAATTTATCAAGTTGAATATCTATATTATTAATGTTCTTCCATCATTAGAGCATCTGTGCCTTCTTTAGATGACACATTCATCCTCTTCCATCAAAAAAATTGAAATGAATTCAACAATTCAAATCCAATCTCAATGCACCAACTACAACAAGTGAGTAAAAAAAATAATAAAGCAACTTTCACATGGACATTGCATACACATATCCATCAAAACAGAAGAGCACCTCACAATGTTTCCAGGCTGCATTTCCTTCAACAGAGAAATTTCTTTAATCGCCGTGCTCAGAACGCCCTCATCTTCCTGCTCCAGACAGATCTTCTTCAATGCAATAGTTTCATTGGTCAGCTTATCACGCGCCTTGTACACCACTCCATATGTTCCTTCACCTATCTTCTCATGCTGCAAAAATATTCACAAAAATAAAACCATGAGACCAACACAAACCAGAATACACAAAACATAAATAAGTGAAACGGTTATCTACCTGATCCATCTCGTCTCCGTTTGCCGATTCACTAACAGCAAAAAAAGGAAAAGGAAAAATCATTATAAATCAGCAGTCCACTTCATTAAGACAACACATTTATAAACTATGATACCTCGATTTTACAATTTTTATAACAGTATATCTTTTTTAAACTAACTTCTTCATTGGGAGAAGGAGCTGAACTAACTATATATTGCTTATAACATAAGGTTGCATAATAGTTCACCTTTTAAATACCATAAGCAGAAGAAGATGGGGTAGGGGGGAGTAAAACTTTTTATTCATTTCGTCGAGTAACATCTATAGGTATATACACACAGCAACGCCGTACAACTAATGTCAGCATAAAAGACTCTTGGAATGGATACAAAATTATGTAACAACACAGTCAGTCTAAGAGCATCAAATCATAAGAAGCAAATGCATTAAATCAAACACCTAGAGTGCATTGAAATTGAAGTAGTTTTGATTTCGCATCCGTTACAACGGCAGGAAAATACAACAGAATGGTAGGAAAATCCCGGAATTTACTTATGTAAATGTAACTGTACAAGGTCAGCAAAAAAAGGCCTTAGAAAACAAGAATCGGACGGTAGAAAAAAACAACAGGAGGACAGCAGAATCTCATAATCTACGCCTCATAATCAGCGTCATTGAATGTAAGGAAAGCGGAGCTTCAGGACTAAAATCTGACCCAACAACTCACCTTCACCAAAAGGAAAATTTAGATTCCCTGATCGAATCGGCCCAAACAATATTCAAAATCGACCGAAAAGCATGAAAATCACAAGAAGAAGAAGTAGCGAGGCAGGAAGAAAATAACCTCAATTTAGATACATCAGAGGAGCAGAGAGTGAATGATCGAAGGGTCACATTAGCGTGCGGATTTTTGTCAGTGGCAGAGTCTGGAAAATTGCAGAATGTCAGGAAGAAAATTTCATGGAGGTAGAGGCGGCTAAAAGTAACAGACAAAAAGAAGTCCACTTTCATTCACGGCTGAAGGATTTCAATTTTGCAAAACAGCCCTTAAAATAAAAGATAATTAATGAACTTAATTATAATTGCAATGAGGCCCTTCGTCAACCAACTACCAAACAACCAAATGTTTCTTGCTTTATAGGTTCCATATAGAAAAGCCCCAAATTTTATTTTCAAAAAAGGCCCAGTATATGGCAAGGTTAAAAAAGTGTCCGAACCCAACTGACATAAATCGGATCCGGGCGGGTACCGATTGCTCGCACTATATAAAAAAAACATTCAAGATCCTCCCCATTTCGTACGCATTCGCCTTCTCCACTTCGCCTTCGGGACGCATAACAGAACGAGGATGAACATACATTGTGTAAGATTGCCTATTCATTTTCATCAAAATATGTTCTAAATTAACTAAATCCAATCACCTATGTTGATACAGCGGAAGAAAACGCCGCCGGAGGATGTAGGTCCACGCGCCATCGCCGGGAAGGAGGGGAACACCATTCGGCGCCTTTTCTGTCCCACTGCTCCAAGGTATTGTTTCCCTAGCTATTCAATTTCTCCATTTTCCGTCAAGTGTGTGTGTGACGTCACTGTGTGGTAGTCGGTACCCGCCCGGATCCAAGATAAGGGATGAATCTGCGGAAAACACGGTCTCCTCAACTACTAGAAGGAAAAGATGACGAGGAAGGACCGCCTAGGGCTTCTGGATCAGTTGATTCTGCTCGTGCTTCACTGCAAGTTGTTGTACTACCGAGGCAGAGAACAAGGAGTCTGTGAAGTACATTCATGAAAATTGTAAGTTGCTATGCTATTTTTTGTTCTTCCTGTTTTTAGGTATTGTGTTTAGTTGTGTGTACTAAGGGTATTTTCATATGTACAAGCACATATTTTGCTCTCAAGTAGTGCATGATAAGCTCTGTTTAACCTCGTTGGCTTGATTGATGTCTGGTTCTCACAACTTTATATTGCTTATGAACCAACAGAACCACAATATCTTTGTAATCCTGTGATATTTTTGTTGTCAATAAAGCTTTTGATGGATACTTTACTATAATTTTGGATGTGCATTGCTGAGTTACAATTTAATCTGGTTAGATAAAAGATACAAGGGCTTAGATAGTACATTGCTGACTAGTTTTGCATTGGATGCGTAGATTGGACATATATCTACCTTAATTTATTATTGTTGTTGGGGAACATGATTTTGAAGGCCGCTAAATTGTTTGAGCCGTTTGCTTTTATTTTTGTACTACATTAGCCTCCAAAATCTTTAAACAACTATCCTAAGTAATTCTGTTAGTTTTGGACATTAATTTACGATTTTTCAGTCAATTTCTCCTTCACTAATACCATCTATCTCCCACCATTTTCAACCATGTCTGAACGAAGAAGACCCCCTTCCACCACGACAACTTCCCTGTCTCCAACCCGGACCTCAAATGAATTTCTAGCTCTCCTGGCAATAAGAAAATTCATTAAACATGTTGTGCCAGTGAAATCAGTGCTTTTGCAGCTGAATTTCTAGTTCCGCCCTCTCTTTTGCCAGTTAGTACAGGTTAGACTAAGGTTAAAAGTTCAATGTCAATTGGGCAGTATGTGAAGGCGGTATTTAAAAGAATTTTTTCAGTGACACAACAATTTGTATGGCGGTTTGTGTGGGTGATGGGAAAGATGATGACATGGCTTATATGGAGTAAGACCTTGGGACGGAAAAGAGAAAAAACACGATGATGTCACGTAATATGGTGGAAACTAGAACAGGAAATTGTGAATGCATGGTTTCAGCGTTTTGGGTTTCATTACTGGAGAAAGATTATATGTGGTGGATGAATGGTGGGAGATAGCGATGGAAGAAACATTGACCGACAATTATGGAATTTTGTTGTGAGAACTAGAAGCGAATAAAGATGGCTATTGTCTTGATGTGCAGTTCAGTTTTCTTGTGTTTGTTTTTCAAGGTTTTTACTTTTTAACTCTTTTCTGTTTTAGGGTCATTGGCATTTGGATGGGCCATTTTCTTTATTATTTGAGGTTGAATGTTACACCAAGTTGATAGTTTTGGCGAAAATTTATTGTGTTTGCAATTCTGATTGCACCGTCCTGGAATTGGGTGGTATGGTTGATTCGAGTTGGAAGGCGAACGAGTTGTTATCATTGTCAATCATTAATAAATTTTCCTTTGAGAATCTGTGCCCCCTCAAACTGAAGTTTTATGCTTGTGTGCTAAATCTATGGGTTTCACACTTCTGCTGCATTTACGAAGTTCGAATTCTGCATTCATGCAAACGTATTCAGCTTTATTGAATCTTTGGTTTGATAAATGCAGGTACGATCATCCAAACAATGGAATATTGAATGCCTCAAAATAGTTTGGTTGATGCTGAAAGGAAAGAATAGAAGCTTATGCTAAACTCCATTGTACAAAGGTTGAATTTTGATTAGAATTTTTGTCGTCACCATATAGAACTAGAAGCTCAGATGAACATTCTGGTTGTACATTTTGTTGATCTATAATTTTCAATCTTCATTCAGTTCAATATTTAATTCAATGTTTTAATTGAACCATGAGAATCTTAGTTTCACCTTCCTAAAACTCTGTGTGATATGTCGCTAGTAGTTGAACAAATTTGTATAATAGATTAGTTTTTCGCTGAGAGATAAAAAAATATAGTACTCAAGAATTCGTAATTCGCCAAAAAAATGTACAAGAACACATAGTTCATATAGCAGAATCACTCGCTCCTTTATTAAAGATTAATACTCCACATATCTTTTCTTCTTTCCTTAACCTCAGATTAAAATTCAAAATACTCAGTTAAAAAGCAAAATCACTTTCTCCTTCTTAATGCACAGAAACTATTATGTGGCCACACATGACAGAAGCCATCGACTTAGGGGAAGTAATAAAACATAAAATAAGAACGGGATGTATAGTATTAAAAAGACAACAATGCAGAACCAAAAATTGAGCAGAATTGTTAAGAAATTCTGGACCTACATATATATATATATATATATATTTGTTAAAAATATAGCGCAGGTATCGTAAGATGAGATCAATCAATGGGAACATAAATCTTGCGATCGAACAACTAATAGTACCCGTAATGGTGTGGAAGCGGCGGGCCATAAGGATCATAACTATAATCTCCATAACCATGGCTGAAGGGGTAGTCATACTCCTGCATCCCATAGCCAAAGGGGTGACTATGGCCTTGCATCTCATGGCCGAAGGGGGGACCATGGTCATGCATCCCTTGCCCGAAGAGATGAACAGGGCCATGCATCCCTCCTCCTAGTAGTAGTGGTGGTGGCGGCGGTGGTAGGCCCATGTAACGATGACTTGGCGGCAATGGCGGTGCCATGGACCCAAAAGGTTCCGGTGTCATACCTCGACTCGCGTAGCCGGGGTTTTGGCCATAGTAACCATCCATATCTTCACCGAGATTCCACCGGAATAGCATCTCCACGTTTTTGGATCCCGGAACTCGCGGCAACTGTTTCATGAATTTTGGGATGCAAGCTGGGAAGCTCGGTGATTTTGGCGGCGGTGGAGCTGGTGCCATCGGCGGTGGTGCTGGCTTCTTTTTGGCCTTTCATGAACAAAATCACACAAACAATAAGAACACAGGTATGAAGTACAATATCAAAAGGTTAAAAAATTGAGATATAATCGAGAATAATGAACGTAGTAATACCTGCCGACAAGGAAACACAGAGAAATCCATAGGAGTAAATAGATGTACGATCGATGTGCAATCAATTCACGTACCAGTATATATTAAGTATTTACAAGATGCGCTAAACCTTACTCGCAAAACATATATAAAAATTGCATCCATATTTAATGCACATGATTTTCCTTAGTTATCTGCTTTTAGTTACCAAATTCATTAACACGTTTTTTATGCTTTCCTTATTTGACAAACCAATCCTAGAATAACCAAAATTTTCCTTTCACTACAAGAATATACCCCCAATTACAGCATCGGAGATCAAGTTAGCGTAACGGAACCTGTTGAAGATTTACCACCCCGACATCGCCACCGCGGCGAAGCACTAATCAAAGGTGAAAGAAAATGAAAATCAAATTTAGAATTCCCCCAAACTCCAAATTACCAAACCTAAGGTAATATGCTGGATTTGAATTGCTTCTGGATCGAATTATCTTTGATTTTGGATCGTCACACCAGCATGTAGAACCGAGACAATCTCTGTCTTTTTTGTTGTTTCTTTCATAATCTTTTCTTTTGATTACATGTTCATTACTTGAAAATTTGAAAGTGTTTAACTGAAAAATTATATCCTTAAATTCAGTGATCTTCATATGTTTGTTCCTGGGTCTAATAATGTCGGATTTAACACAGACCCTACTTTGTCTTCTTATGCACTCCAATTCTTATCAATTACTTCTATATAATATGTGGAATTCATGATCTGCAAATACAAGAAAGCTGTAGTTGTTGCTTTTAAGTAGTTAAGAGTACTTACCATTGTAGACTATTCTAAAATGAACGAACTGTATTCTAGTCTTCCTTAGTGGAGTTAATTTTAGGTTGTATGTATGTGAACTTCAGTTTAAAACAGATTATCCTACATCTGGAAAGGTTTTTTTTCCTTCTAATGTTTTATGATTGATTGCCAAATTAATTTTGTGCGTTTTGATCTGTTTTGTTAACAGAATGAGGTGATATATTTGAATACAGATGAGACATGAAAATGTAGTGAAGTTGATCGAATACTACATCGAGGATGAACATAGACTTCTTGTTCATTCTATGGAAGATATCTTCAATGTTCATCGACTTGATCTACAGGTTGTTAATTCTCAGAGGTGGACATACTTTCCCATTCTTCCGTGTGAACATATTAGGGGGTGGAATATATAATTAGCGAGCTATTCTTCATCTAGATTGGAGGTCATTCATTCGAATCAACTAACTATTATTTAGGGCATTACTCAGCTCAATAAATTAGATGGATTAGTGATGCACTTATTAGGATTGTTGTGTATTCTTTTGACATATTTTTGAGTGGCAAGCAATGCTGATTATCTTGTTTAGGCCTGGGTTCTTGGTAGAAGGTGAAAATAAAGTTCTTGATGCTTAAATTTTCTTTAGGGTATGATGGCCCAGGGATGGGACAGATATGGAAATATTTAGGACACGAGAGATTGTTTAAAAGCAATGTAAATCAGATATGCTCAACTAGCTTGACTTATTCATTGACCGTGTAGCTAAATTATGCTAATTGCTTTGCAGGTCGTGGCTGCTTTGTTTTGTTTCTCCTCACATCTGAAAGTAAACATGACATAGACAACAATGCTTCCAAGTTCTGGAAAAAATGCTGAAAACTCTTAAACAACTCGGAACATAGCACCCCGGCCCTACGGGGAAAAATGAAGGTGAGAATATCTTCAACGTAGATACATCTGTGAATTTTCTACCAATATATTTTTGTTCTGTAGATTAATGAGTGGAAATTGCCTATAATATGCATGTTCTAAGGAGGTTCGTTATTCTGAAAGATAAATTATCCTCATTATTTTAGTTGATGATTGTAGTATGCTATTTCCCCCCTATATCTGCTAATCAACCAGTGGATGCCGTAATTTCAGCTTCAGTATTCACACAGCACACATTTAAACCATGGCATGATTTAAAACTAATTTTGTACATGAATGTCTATCGTGGTTGCGCATTTGTGGATGTATCTGTTATATTACTACAGTTATAGACATAAAGTTAAACACTTGTTACTGATTCATGGTTCTTCACTTGTATAACACTATAGAAATAATATACTAATATATGGCTGTTCTTTACAAATATTTAATCACTTATATGCCATTGTAGACATAGATTTTGCTAATTTGCGGTTTGTGAGAACTATTCCCTTCCAGAAGGGTTTAATGAGAAGGATCTGCACCGCCTCCTTGAAAAAGTTGGAAGTCCATCCGTTGTGGATGATCTAGGTAATTGCTGATGAATATCCAAAAGAATAGGTTGAATTTGTCTATCAAGTGATACATTCGTAATAACATTTCCCTAATAGCTAGTTTCCTTAATAGATTCTTGTCATAATGCAGATTGTAGCAGCCCTTTTCTGGCTTGTGGGGATTTGAATGACTATGACTCAGACCATTCGTATCCACTTCCAAAAGCCGCGGATGGAACTTATCAGAGTTCAGATCCTGTACAACCTCCCATAGTGCCACCATACCTCTCATAGGCCAAAAATATCGTTTCAACTAGTGTGTGGTGAGTTGATCAATTCTGATTTATTTTGTGTTTTTTTATTTACAAGGCCTGCAGACATGTTTAGTTATGTTTGTTTTAATCTTTTAAATTCTGATGTTAATCTGTGGAACTAACCCTAAACCAATTTCGTAGTATAAATTGGTTTGTACTTAACGTATTTTGTGTTTATGTTGCATGCATTTGACCTATAATATTATCTGCTCATGCAGTCAACTGGGAATGGAGACACCTTTTGTGTGCAAAGCAGGTGGAGACCTTTGGATATGCGACTGCAAGTGGAGTTCTTTTTCTTTTAAATAGGAACTTGATGATTTTACTCGCAGGTGATTAATGACTGTATGGGTTTTGTTGGACCACTGCTTCTTAATAAGTTGATCCGCTTCTTCAATAAGGTTATATTTAATATTCTATGCTTTTCCATGCTTTTCTATGACCACTGCATCATTTAATATTCTATGCTTTTCTGCTAATAGCACTGAATCTTTTCCATTATTTTCATCTTTTGTTTCTTTTCAGGCTCCTGCACCATTACCAACCGCTGCTACAGAACCTGTTGCAAAAACTCCCGAGGGAAAAGAGGCCACCTCAAAAAAATTACAAAGGTGCTTCAAGGGCCGTGGAAAGTGGTAAAGTAACTTCAGGATCTGGAAACAATGGAGCTACTCAGAGGTAGTTTGGAATACGGGCTCAGAATTGCTTAGAGTTTCTTCTTATTTATCATTGTTTACAATAACTGTTGTGCATCATTTATTGTTTCTGTGTTACATGGGGATTCTCTTTTCTTTGTGTTTATACAGTGCTGAAAGTGGTAGTGAGGGCTCATCAGCTGGAAGTGATGATAATAATAACCATGTATCTCTCTCTCCCTTTCTGTCTCGATGTACATTTACATTTACTTTGACTCATGAGTATAGTTATACTTTGTTCCACCATTGGCTGGATGTAAATATCTTAAAACTTCATTTTGAGTACAGTTATAAAGAGTGTTTATGTTGCAACTTGGGACATAAATACGATGCATCACTTGCTTGAACTAATATATTTTGTGTTGTTGGAACAATCCGCATCAAAGAAAGGTAGTTTTAATCAGATGCTTGCTGAAGGTAATTCTTTTTATCTTCATCTTTACTTGTGCAC
>JAULKM010101499.1:0-10147 GCA_032355605.1 Rubia tinctorum | reverse complement strand
AAATAACAAAAAGATATAAATTAGTCCAGATACATACTGCACAGCACATCACAAACACTGCACTAAACAAGCACAATCAATCCATTTTCCAAAACTAAAATTTTCCTTTTGTTTAGTAAAAAAAGAAACAATAACAAGAAATGAGAAAGTTTATCATGATTTTAAAATATAAAATAAAAGATAGTTTTCTCTTCGTCTATTCAGAGAAAAAGAAAACAAAAGTTTATTCCGATTTCAAAAAATAAAATCAAATGCAGTTTTCTTCCTCTCCTACATATGGATAACTAATCTCGCTCAATACTTCGTCTCGCTTTAAATGTAGGTTATCATCCAACTTAACCTCCTATTCATAATATAGGAATAATCATTGATAACAAATACCTCAACTTTTTTAATCATGGATAATCATGCAGCAGTACCGAGTTCCTTAAATTAAAGTAGTGACTATCAAGTCTATAACTACAAGTGCACAGCTGAACCACTCTCTGATATTGAAAAGTGTTTCGACTAGTCTAGAAAAAATAGAAACACGGGCATAAAAACAAATTAAACCAAGTCAATAAACAACCAAATAAAAATCCAATTCAATAAACATATAAAAATCAAATAATACAGTGCCTTTCAAAAGGAGTACTTGGAGAAGAGAGTACCGCAGTCGCAACAGTACTTCCTAGTGTCACAGGTCCTCGAATAAGCTTTCCAGTCGAACAACACTGTGTATTTCTTCGAACACTTCTCGCACTTAAATTTCTTCCCTTTGTGCTTCATCGAGAAGTGCTTCTTGATCCCGGTGAGATCCCGGAGTGCGCGTGATGGATCATGGTGCATACACGTGTTCTCTGGGCACAAGTAAACCTTCCGACGGGCCACATTTGTCACCCCATGCTTGAACTTTCATGGCAAGTTGTGGCCTCTCCGGTGGAGTTACAGGTTCCGCTGCCTCTAAAATCAATTCTGACAAACCTCACAAATAAAGCAGTTTGTCGCCATAAGGGTCCTTAGAGACAGTGCAGTCACCTCTGCATATGGATATGCAACACATAGAAAAACATGTAGACAAAAAAATCAAAACTTCGTACATATCAACAACTCATCCGAAATTAATTTTTTTTATTAATTAATAAGCCAACCCAACCCCTACCTCCCACCCACACCACCTTAAACTAAAAACAAGGAAAATAAAAACTCACACATTCCGGTATGTCTGTGCAGGTGAACAAAAAAACTAGGTTTTTTGAAAAACAGGATGAACAAGTGAAGTTTTCATTTGTATTTTTAATTCATTCCTTTTATTATGCCAATCAAATGGTAAATTGAAGTAACAAATTCTGGTAATTAAATTTATAATCTTGTTATTTGAAGAATAAGATGCGGAACATACCAGGATTCCCAAGTTGGTTCCTTCTTTCTTGGGAAAAACAACGGACGATGATGAAACCAAGGAATCAACCAACTATCTCGTATATAGAAAAAAACCAGCAAATGAACACAAGAACATCAGCTCTAAATCTCTAAACTGTCACTTCAAAAAACACTTTTTACATATAAGAAAACAAGAAGAAAAAAATTTCAACTAGCAAAAATTGTTTAGTTTTTGAACCATCCATAGCTAGCTAAAATCACTTTTTTTGCCAAAAAAAAGAAAAAATTAGTCATGATACATACTACACAGAACAACACAAACACTCCACTAAACAAGCACAATCAGTCAATTTTCCAACACTATACATTTTCCTTCATTTAATAAAAATAAGAAAAAATAACAAGAATTGAGAAAGTTTATTCTGATTATAAAAAATTAAAATCAAACATAGTTTTCTTTCGTCTATTCATAGAAAAAGAAAATGAAAGTTTATTCTGATTTCAAAAAATAAAATCAAACGGAGTTTTCTAACTCTCCTGCGTACTGATAACTAACCTCGCTCAACACTTCGCTCGCTTTATACACTGGCTATCATCCAACTTAACCTCCTATTTATAATATAGGACTAATCATTGATAACAAATACCTCAACTTTTTAAATTATGGATAATCATGTAGCAGTACTGAGTGCCTTAACTGAAAGTAGTGACTATCAAAGTCTATAACTACATGTCCATAACTAAACCGCTCTCTGATATTGAATAACGTTTTGACTAGTCTAGAAAAATAGAAACCCGGACATAAAAACAAATTAAACCAACTCAATAAACAACCAAATCAAAATCCAATTCAATAAACATAGAAAAACCAAACAATACAGTGCCTTTCAAAAGGAGTACCTGGAGAAGAGAGTACCACAATCGCAGCAGTACTTCCTAGTGTTGAAGGTATTCGAATGAGATTTCCAGTCGGACAACACTACTTATTTCTTCAAACACTTCTCACACTTAAATTTCTTCTCTCCGTGCTTCCTCGGGAAGTGCTTCTTGATCCCAGTGAGATCCCCGAGTGTGCATGAAGGATCTTAGTGCACACATGTGTTCTCTGGCCACATGTAAACCTTCAGACAAGCCACATTTATCACCTTGTGCTTGAGCTTCCATGGCAAGTTGTGGCCTCTCCGATGGAGCTGCAAGCTCTACTCCCACTAAAATGACTTCTGGCAAACCTCACCAATAAAGCAATTTGTTGCCATAACGGTCCTTAGAGACAATGCAATCACCTCTACATATGGATCTGCAACACACAGAAAAACATGCAGACAAACAAACAAAACTTCGTACATATCTACAACTCATCTGAAATTAATTTTTTTCATTAATTAATAAACATACCCAACCCCTACCTCTCACCCACACCACCATAAACTAAAAACAATGAAAACAAAATCTCACACATTCCGGTATGTCTGCTCAGGTGAACTAAAAAACTAGGTTTTTTTAAGAACATGATGAAGAAGTGAGGTTTCTATTTGTATTTTTAATTCCCTCCATTTATAATGCCAATAAAATAGAAAAATGATGCAAAACATTCTGGTAGTTAAATTTAAAATTTTGTATTTTGAAGAACATGGTGGGAAACTTACCAAGATTCCCAAGTTGGGTCTTTCTCTTCTTGGGAAAAACAACGAACGATGACAAAGTCATGGAATCAATCAACTATCCTGTATATATAAAAAAAAAAATAACCTGCATATGAACACAAGAGCATCATCTCTAAATCTCTAAACTATCACTTCATAAAAAAACTTTCTATATAGAAGAAAACTTTTTCAACTAAAAAAAAGTATAGTTTTCGAACCATCCATAGGTAGCAAAAATCACTTTTTTCCCAAAAAAAGAAAAAAATTTAGTACGGATACAAACTGCACAGCACAGCACAAACACTGCACTAAACAAGCACAATTAGTCCATTTTCCAAAACTAAAATTTTCCTTTTGTTTAATAAAAATAAGAAAAAAATAACAAGAATTGAGAGTTTATTATATTTTTAAAAAATAAAATCAAACATAGTTTTCTCTTCGTCTATTCCGAGAAAAAGAAAACAAAAGTTTATTCCGATTTCAAAAAATAAAATCAAACGGAGTATTCTTCCTCTCCTGCATACTGATAACTAAACTCCCTCAAAACTTCGTCTCGCTTTATACGCAAGTTATCAGCCAACTTATCCTCCTGTTTATAATATAGGAATATTCATTGATAACAAATACCTCAAACTTTTAAATTATGGATAATCATACAGCAGTACTGATTGCCTTAACTGAAAGTAGTGATATCAAAGTCTATAACTATAAGTCCACAACTGAACCACTCTCTGATATTGAAAAATGCTTCGACTAGTCTAGAAAAAATAAAAATTCAGACATAAAAACAAATTAAATAAAGTCAATAAACAACCAAATCAAAATCCAATTTAATAAACATAGCAAAATCATACAGTGCCTTTCAAAAGGAGTACCTGGAGAAGAGAGTACTGGAGTCGCAATAGTACTTCCTAGTGCTGCAGATCTTCAAATTAGTTTTCCAGTCGGACAACACTACGTATTTCTTCAAAAACTTATCGCACTTAAATTTCTTCTCTCAGTGCTTCCTCGAGAAGTGCTTCTTGATCCCGGTGAGATCCCGGGGTGCATGAAGGATCTTGGTGCACACACGTGTCCTCTGAGCACAAGTAAACCTTGCCACCTTGTGCCTGAGCTTCCATGGCAAGTTGTGGCCTCTCCTGTGGAACTGCAGGTTCTACTCCCTCTAAAATCCCTTCTGACAAACCTCACAAATAAAGCAGTTTGTCGCCATATGGGTCCTTAGAGATTGTGCAATCACCTCCACATATGGATAGACAACACACAGAAAAACATGCAAACAAACAATCAAAACTTCGTACATATCAACAACTCATCTAAAATTATTATTAATTAATTAATTAATAAACAAACCCAAACCCTACCTCCCACCCACACCCCCATAAACTAAAAACAATGAAAACAAAAACTCACACATTCTGGTATGTCTGTTCAGGTGAACTAAAAAGCTAGGTTTTTTGAAGAACATGATGAACAAGTGAGGTTTTTATTTGTATGTTTAATTCCCTCGTTTTATAATGCCAATCAAATAGTAAAATGAAGTAAAACATTCTAGTAGTTAAATTTAAATTCTTGTATTTTAAAGAACATAGTGGGGAACTTACCAGTATTCCCAGGTTGGTTCCTTCTCTTCTTGGGAAAAACATCGGACGATGACGAAGCCATGGAATCAATCAACTATCACGTTTATAACAAAAAACCAGCAAATGAAACACAAGAACATCAACTCTAAATCTCTAAACTGTCACTTTAATAAAAAAAATACTTTCTACATAGAAGAAAACAAGAAGAACACCTTTTCAACTAGCAAAAAAGTATAGTTTTCGAACCATCCATAGGTAGCAAAAATCACTTTTTTTGCCAAAAAATAGAAAAAAATTTAGTACGGATACAAACAGCACAACACAGCACAAACACTGCACTAAACAAGCACAATCAGTCCATTTTCCAAAACTAAAATTTTCCTTACGTTTAATAAAAATAAGGAGAAAATAACAAGATTTGAGAAAGTTTATTCTAATTATTAAAAAATAAAATCAAACATAGTTTTTCTCTTCGTCTATTTAGAGAAAATGAAAACGAAAGTTTATTCTGATTTCAAAAAATAAAATCAAACAGAGTTTTCTTCCCCTCCTGTTTACTGATAACTAACCTCACTCAACACTTCATCTCGCTTTATACGCAGGTTATCAGCCGACTTAGCATCCTATTTATAATATAGGAATATTCATTGATAACAAATACCTCAACTTTTTAAATTATGGATAATCATGCAGCAGTACTGAGTGCCTTAAATGAAAGTAGTGACTATCAAAGTCTATAACTATAAGTCCACAACTGGACCACTCTCTGATATTGAAAAACGTTCAGACTAGTCTAGAAAGAATAGAAACTCAGAAAAAAAACAAATTAAACCAAATCAATAAACAACCAAATCAAAATCCAATTCAATAAACATATCAAAATAAAACAATACAGTGCCTTTCAAAAGGAGTACCTAGAGAAGAGAGTACCGCAGTAGTAGCAGCACTTCCTAGTGCAGCAGATTTTTGATTGAGTTTTCCAGTCGGACAACACTACGCATTTCTTCAAACACTTCTCGCACTTAAATTTCTTCTCTCTTTGCTTCCTTGATAAGTGCTTCTTGATCCCGATGAGATGCCCGAGTGTGCATGAAGGATTTTGGTGCACGCACGTGTCCTCTGGGCACAAGTAAATCTTCCGACGGGCCACATTTGTCACCTTGTGCTTAAGCTTCCATGGAAAGTTGTAGCCTCTCTTTTGAAGTTGCAGATTCTGCTCCCTCTAAAATCGCTTCTGAAAAACCTCACAAATAAAGCAGTTTGTCGCCATAAGAGTTCTTAGAAACAGTGCAATCACCTCTGCATATGGATCTGCAACACAGGAAAACATGCAGACAAACAATCAAAACTTCCTACATATCAATGACTCATATGAAATTATTATTATTTTATTAAATAATAAACAAACCCAACCCCTACCTCCCACCCACACCCCCATAAACTAAAAACAATGAAAACGAAAACTCACACATTGCGGTATGTCTGTTTAGGTGAACTAAAAAACTAGGTTTTCTTAGGAACATGATGGACATATGAGGTTTTTATTTGTATTTTTAATTCTCTCCTTTTATAATACCAATCAAATAGTAAAATGAAGTAAAAAATTCTGGCAGTTAAATTTAAAATCATGTATTTTAAAGAACAAGGTGGGGAACTTACCAAGATTCTCAAGTTGGTTCCTTCTCTTCTTGAGAAAAACAGCGGACGATGACGAAGCCATGGAATCCATCAACTATCCCGTATATAGAAAAAACAACATATGAACACAAGAACATCAGCTCTAAATTTCTAAATTTTCACTTCAAAAAAAACACTTTCTACATAGAAGAAAACAAGAAGAACACTTTTCCTACTAGCAAAATAAGTATAGTTTTCGAACCATCCATATATAGCGAAAGTACCTTTTTTTCCAAAGCAAAGAACAAAAAGAAAAAATTAGTCCGGATACATATTGCACAACACAACACAAACATTGCACTAAACAAGCACAATCAGACCATTTTCGAAAACTAAAATTTTCCTTTCGTTTAGTAAAATGAAGAAAAACATAATAAGAAATGAGAAAGTTTATTCTGATTTAAAAAAAATAAAATCTAACATAGTTTTGTTTTCGTCTACTCACAGAAAAAAGAAACGAAAGTTTATTCCAATTTCAAAAATTAAAATTATACGGACTTTTCTTCCTCCCCTTTGTACTGATAACTAACCTTGCTCAACACTTCGTCTCGCTTTATACGCAAGTTATCATTCAACTTAACCTTCTATTTATAATATAGGAATAATCATTGATAACAAATACTTAAACTTTTTTAATCAATGATAATCATGCAGCAGTACTAAGTGCCTTATATGAAAGTAGTTACTGTCAAAGTCTACAACTACAAGTTCACAACTGAATCACTCTCTGATATCAAAAAAAGTTTTGAATAGTCTAGAGAAAATAGAAACTCAGATATAAAAACAAATTAAACCAAGTCAATAAATAACAAAATAAAAATCCAATCCAATTCAATTCAATTCAATAAACATAGAAAAATCAAACAATACAGTGTCTTTCAGAAGGAGTACCTGGAGAAGAGAGTACCGCATTCGCATGAGTACTCCTTGGTGCTGCAGGTCTTGGAATGAGCTTTCCATTTGGATAACACTGCGTATTTCTTTGAACACTTCTCGCACTTAAATATCTTCTCTATGTGCTTCCTCGAGAAGTGCTTCTTGATCCCAGTGAGAACCTCGAGTGCGCGTGACGGATCATGGTGCACGCACGTGGTCTCTGGGCACAAGTAAACCTTCTGGCGGGACACATTTGCCACATTGTGCTCGAGCTTCCATGGCAAGTTGTGGCCTCTCCGGTGTAGCTGTATGTTATGTTCCCTCCGAAATCCCTTCCGAAAAACCTCACAAATAAAGCATTTTGTCGCCATAAGGATCCTTAGAGATAGTGCAATCACCTTTACATATGGATCTGGAACACACAAAAAAAACATGCAGACAAAAATTAAAACTTCGTACATATCAACAACTCATCCGATTTTTTTATTATTAATTAATAAAGCAACCCAACTCCCACCTCCCACCTCTTACCCACACCACCAGAAACTAAAAACAACAAAATAAAAACTCACACATTCCGGTATGTGTGTGCAAGTGGACTAAAAAACTATGTTTTTTGAAGAACATGATGAACTAGTGAGGTTTATATTTTTATTTTTAATTACCTCCTTTTATAATGTCAATCAAATGGTAAAATGAAGTAAAAAATTATGGAAATTAAATTTAAAATCTTGTTTTTTGAAGAACAAGATGGGACACGTACCAGGATTCCCAGGTTGGTTCCTTCTCTTCTTGCGAAAAACAGCGAACGGTGACGAAGCCATGAAATCAATCAACTATCTCGTTTAGAGCAAAAAAACCAGCAAATGAAACACAAGAACATCAGCTCTAAATCTTTAAACTGTCTCTTAACACTTTCTGCATAGAAGAAAACAAGAAGAAAACTTTTTCAACTACTCCCTCCGTTCAGCTAAGATTGGTACACTTTTCAGTCAACTTTCTCAAGACACATTTAACCATAAATTTGATGTAATATACAAGTAGTAATATTATCATGTGAGGTACTTTTGAATTATACGTACCATGTAATTTTCAAATATTAAAATTTTACATGATATTAACATACGTAGCAAAAGTTATTAATGGTCAAACTTGCCTTGAGAAAACAGGCTAAAATGTGTCATTGTAAATTGAAGAGAGGGAGTAGCAAAAAAAGTATAGATTTCGAACCATCCATAGCTAGCGAAAATCATGTTTTTTCCCAAAAAAGAACAAAAGGAAAAATTAGTCCGGATACATACTGCACATCACATCACATCACAAACACTTCACTAAAAAAGCACAATTAGTCCATTTTTCAAAACTAAAATTTTCCTTTCGTTTAATAATAAGATGAAAAAACAATAAATGAGAGTTTATTCTAATTTTAAAAAAAATATAATCAAACATAGTTTTCTCTTCGTCTACACAAAGAAAAAGAAAACAAAAGTTTATTCTGATTTCAAAAAATAAAATCAATCGGATTTTTCTTCCTCTACGGCGTACTGGTAACTAACTTTGCTCAACACTTCCTCTCGATCTATACGCAGGTTATCATCCAACTCAACCTCCTAGTTATAATATAGTAATAATCCTTGATACCAAATACCTCAACTTTTTTAATCATGGATAATCATGCAGCGGTACTGAGTGCCTTATCTGAAAGTAGTGACTATCAAAGTCTATAACTACAAGTCCATCACTGAACCACTCTCTGATATTGAAAAACGTTTCGACTAGTCTAGAAAAAATAAAAACTCAGACATAAAAACAAATTAAACCAAGTAAATAAACAACCAAATCAAAATCCAATTCAATAAACATAGCAAAATCAAACAATACAGTGCCTTTCAAAAGGAGTACATGGAGAAGATTTTACCGCAGTCACAACGGTACTCCCTGGTGCCGCATGTCATTGAATGAGCTTTCCAGTCAGACAACACTACGTATTTCTTCGGACACTTCTCGTACTCAAATTTCTTCTCTTCGTGCTTCCTCGAGAAGTACTTCTTGATGCCCTGAGTGTGCGTGACGGATCATGGTGCACGCTCGTGGTTTCTGGGCACAAATAAACCTCTCGACTGGCCACATTTGTCACCTTCTGCTTGAGCTTCCATGCCAAGTTGTGGCTTATCCGATGGAGCTTTAGATTTTGCTCCCTCTGAAATCCCTTATGACAAACCTCACAAATAAACCAGTTTGTTGCCATAAGGGTCCTTAGAGATTGTGCAATTACCTCTGCATCTGGATCTGCGACAAACAGAAAAACATGTAGACAAAAAATCAAAACTTCATACATATCAACAACTCATCCGAAATTAATTTTTTTAAATTAATAAACCAACCCAACCCCCACCTCCCACCCACATCGCCAGAAACTAAAACAATGGAAACCAAAACTCGCACATTCTGGTATGTGTGTGCAGTTGGACTAAAAACTTGGTTTTTTGAAGAACAAGATGAACAAGTGAGGTTTTTATTTTTATTTCTAATTCCCTCCTTTTATAATGCCAATCAAATGATAAAATGAAGTGAAATTTTTTGGTAATTGAATTTAAAATCTTATTTTTTGAAGAACAAGATAGAGAACTTACCAATATTCCCAGGTTGGTTCCTTCTCTTCTTGGGAAAAAAATCGGACGATGACGAAGCCATGGAATCAATCAACTATCCCGTTTATAACAAAAAACCAGCAAATGAAACACAAGAACATCAACTCTAAATCTCTAAATTGTCACTTCAATAAAAAATACTTTCTACATAGAAGAAAACAAGAAGAAAAATTTTTCAACTAGAAAAAAAAGTAAAGTTTTCGAACCATCCGTAGCTAGCGAAAATCACTTTTTTTGCCAAAAAAAAGAACAAAAAGGAAAAATTAGTCCGGATACATACTGCACAGCACAACACAAACACTGCACTAAACAAGCACAATCAGTCCATTTTCCTAAACTAAAATTTCCCCTTCGT
>JAULKM010101498.1:0-10147 GCA_032355605.1 Rubia tinctorum | reverse complement strand
CATACTCATGCTTCTTTTGTGGAAATTTATTAGGGTATTATTTATTTCCTTTGTTTTGGCTAAGAAGTGTTCAACTACGTCGATTGTGTTGTAGTAATGGGTCGTTCAATGGCCCTCTATATGTTGTATTTAGGGTGTTTGATCGCGTGGAAGGGATTGTGTGAGTGAACTTATAGGAATGGTTTTAAGACTTCTTTGAATGGCTGTGTGAGTTAAGTTTTTGGAATGCTTGTATGACTTTTTGGAATGGTTATGTCAGTTAATTTTTCGGCATTGTGTGACTCAACATATATATCAGTTACATTATATGAGTAGCTCACATAATTTTGGCTCATATTATGTTGTATGTTTGGCTTCACTTTTTAGCATTTATGTTATATGACTAGCTCACATAAGTATGGCTCATATTATGTTACATATTTGACTTTATTTTTTTGAATGGTTGTATAACTTTACATCTTATAGATGTCGCCAAAACTTGGAAAACTAACCACGAAGAGGAAGCGACAACCATCGAAGAAGAAATTTGTTACACCATCTGAGGAAGACGTGGGATATCAAGAACCACCAACCCAAAGGATTCCATTGAATATCCAGTTTGAAAATGAGGGAACACCGCAACATGAATCAATAAAGGAAGACAAAGTTGAGGGAGAGGAAAGCGGTGAGTCAGAGGAAGAACACAAAAGTTCCAACAAAGATAGGAAGGGATCTCAAGATATGAGGAAAGTGAAAAAAGAGGACAATGAATTGTCCAAGGAGGGAGGTAAACATGGTGAGGGATTTGACAAGTTCGAGATAAAAAGTTGGTGCAGGAATCGTGGAACAGCGACTTGCCAGTCTGTCATGCTTGCAAAGGAGAGCAATACCATTCCTATTGCTTTCTGGTTCCATAAAAAAGAGGTGCTTTGCACAAAAAATTAGATGGCATGGACACCCTACGGGAATTACGCATGCCGGCACCGCATCCGATTTGGGTCATGTAAACACAGTAGCGATGTCCCCGATGATGTAAAGGAAGAGTCATGGAAGAATGTATTGGTAAGCTCTTGATTAATTTTTTAGCCTATCCTTCTCCATTTCTTCTATTACGAACACATGATCAAAGTATCCCTATGCATATCTTTCATTACAGGAAAGCTTCGTTATTGAGAATACATTGACCGAAGTTCAACAACAAATGTTGAAGAAAGATGTGTACAAGAAGGCAAGGGACCAACATTGGAACTGGAAGACAAAGGTGGAAAACAAATACATACGTGACATGGACAGTGGACTTTAACAAATCGAAGGTGAAACCATGGCAGAAGTATAAGTGGATAGCTGAAGAGAAATGGAATTTGTTTGAGAGAAGGCGTTGAACAGACAAATTCTTGGTATTATTTAAAAAAGATTAAAATATCAAGCTATCTATTTATAGTTATTAGATTACTTTCTCCATTAATAATTTTGATTCTAACCCAATCCCTCCCCTTAGGCGATTCAAAAGAAGGTTACTGAATATGCGTCGGATAAGGAGAGGAAAGTGAATCGAGAAGTCGTAGACAGACTTTCTGAGCAGCTTAATGAAAAGGAGAGGAAGAAGTTGTCCGATCAGGGATTCTCTAGGGAGGAGATTGAGAAGAAACTGAAGAATAAGGAATTCAATCCTGTCAGATCGCTTCTTTACTTGGTGGTCAACAAGGACATCGTTGGGAAGTACACCTCAAAGGAGGTCCAGAGAATTGCTGCGGACGTAGTAAGTTCTTTCAATTGCTTCGACGTTATGAAAACTTAACATATGTTTGGACCATTTTTTCATTCATAAATTTGCATTTCCTTTACGACACAGTTGAGAATGAACAAGGAGAAGGATTGAGGGACTTTGGTATTTTAGCCGGGTGAGAACATTCTCATTAAGGCCACAAATAAGAAGGATCACTCGGGAAGGTACAAGGGTACTAGGACTGGACTGCCAACATCAGTGGCGGTTTCTCACCTCAGTCATTGCAAGTGTGGCAACAGTTCTTTGAGTAAGCCAATACCACAGAAGAAAGCATCGAATGATCTACTGGTCATTAAGGCCATGGTGTCATACCTTAAGCAACTAGTCAAGGGCTTCGCAGCTAAAGGCATTGTACAAATCTTGGTAGGCCTTGATGATCCAAATAAGTTCATTGAAAAAGTTGTCGAGGACTTCGCTGCAGCTACGTCAAAGTCAGGTAGAGAGCCCAGCGATGGAGAAGGTGATAAGGAGGTATGTCCACGTAAATAAATATATTTTCTTCTTAATAATTTTTACATGTTCAATTCCTTAATATGGACTAAATATTTTCCGCAACAATCTAACTTGCAGGATGAAGAAGATGCAACTTTTTACGTCAAAGACATTATCGATAAGAAGCACATGGTCGCACATGGGCTGCGACAAATCCCTCGTCGTCAACATGGCAAGCAAGGAGGTGTGGCTCGTGTCAGAGTTTGCGAGCTAATCTACCATCCTAGTGCTGGATTGCCCTCAGCAGACCACCAATTCAACACCGTTGGGGAGGCACTGGATAGCGTGGTCAATTGGCCTGTCTCTTTAATAGGCAAGGAAGACAAGCAACCTAGTGAGAAAGATCTAGAAGATTACTTCAATGAATTGTCCAACGACGATACAGAGATTTAGATTATCACCGATGATGAGGTAAATTATTGTCACACTTTCAATATCATTTTCATAAAAAATAGAATCACAAGTGCTGCTAGCCCAAAATAATAAAAATGATACTTTCGGAACAGGGTATGGCGGGTACATCTTCCGGAAGGCAATCCCACTCGAGCACCAATTTCAAGTTGTCATCAAGAGTTAAATTCGGCCAGAAGAAACAAAAACAGGTGCTTTACTATACCACACCCACTTGCTTTTCAACCCCTAACTTGTCTATCAGGTGCTTGACTCGTAAATGCATTTCCCGTTACTTGTCCGTCCCTAGATTCACAACAGGCGAAACTTGAAGAATTTCTCGCTGATAGGGAGATTCATCATCGATTACAATGTGGCAGTCATGGAAATGGTAAAGAATAATGACTGCATGTTCTTCCCAGTTTTCCGTCTGTCGGCATTTGAAGTCAAGTGGAGGAATGGAGTGGGCATAGATGTACTAGTCAAGTTCGGCAACAAGCTCGGAAAATGCAACTCAATGACCTGGATCGATAATGCACAAATGGATGTGTGGATGGGGTTAGTTCCTAAACTTAATTATTTACTAGTATTTTTAATCAATGAGGATTGAATGCAATAATTGTCCTTACCGTAATAGGCACCTCTGGGAGAAAGTGTACGAATCAACTACCGGTCGCATCCAATTCTACCCTTCAAGCACCGAGAACTTGATCAACATTGACAAGGAGGTCGAACAACATTTCAAAAATATTTGGAACACGTGGCTATAACAGACGCTGAGTTCTACATTGTACCATTCCTAAGAACGTAAGGCTTTTCCCTTGGTTTACCGTTTACATTTCTAACATTTTCCATTTCATTGCTTAATTTTTTTCTTTTCCCCGCAACGATAATTGGTATCTCGTCATTATCCATCCGAGCATGGATGGGGTTTTCACAATAGACACACTGACAGGGGGTATCAAACCAACCAACGTGACCGAGAATAGGATGATTTCAAGGTATTATGATCAATAAATTTGATAATGTATTACTGTTATTCCCTCGAACAACTTGATATTGTTATTTACTTTCATGAAAGGCTTGCTTGCATGTACCAAAGGGAGAATAGGAAGATGGAACCAAGTCCCGACTACAAATGTAGTATCAAGAACATAAAGGTAAGTCATTAAATCATACAAATCAATTTCTGAAAGATCATTTCATAACAAATTATTTTTTGAAGAATGGTGCATTTCCATGCAGTACTAAACTTAGCTTGGTTCGTGGCAATGTGGGTACTCCGTCATGTTGTTCATGGAAGAATTGGTTCTTCACACAACGTCAAACAATATCCCTGAGGTAAAAATTACTTGGAACAAACATACTAATACTTAATTACTACCATTATAACTGTAAATATCACAAATCTTCTTTTTAAACTAACATACCATAAATATCACAGTTCTTCCCAAAGGGCTAAGAGCCATACCATATTTACGAAATACAAGTTGTGGCAGAGATATGGTGTGGGGTGTGGATCAATAAGTACAAGCAACAGGGAAATACTTTTTTCTACTGCTGGATGACAAGAACCACATCATAGGTTGACTATTAATTTTTTGTGCTTAAAAATATTTAGTTTGTGTGGATGGTTTAAGGTCCAATTCTTTGACAAATTGTCTGGTTTTTCAGATTTATGTGCATGCAGGGTTCTTAGATACTAAGATTAATTCAAAACTCCCGCGATTAATACTTTCATACATTTTTAGTTGCTTACAATTTATTGGTTTCAATTTATAGTAGTCTCGATTCACTTTTTCTGCCTTTATATGCCCTAGAAAATGATCCAGGAGGGCCCATTAGGAAACCATTAGGTTGTTGCAAAAATTGATACAAAGTTTCAGTGGTATAATTCCACGATATCGGTGTAACAAAATATGCACTGCAAATTGAAAATTTTAATACCGGTGTAACCTAAAATTAATAGAACCAAAAATTTAAATAAAATACCAGTGAAAAAAATCAATGCAATTGCAATATGCCGGTGTATATTCATTCTTCATAATACCCGTGCAAGCGTATTTCACAACCATACATCGGTAGTGATCCCACTACCGTTGCAAATGTACAATACTATAATACATCGATATTATTAACTGTACCAGTGTAATTGTGACTCTGCCCCCCAGCATTTGAAAAGTAACTACACCGGTATTTATTGTCTACATCGGTATAGAATTTTTCGGTTCCTCATTTCACATACCGGTGCATATTCATTTTTACACCGGTATTCTCCTACCAATGACATTGTAACAACCAAATACACCGCTATACTTACACACAAGTATTTCTGGGGGATATTTTACAGATGCAATTGCGGAAAAATACTAGTGCAATTGACCCTGTCCTGCAGTAGTCTAATTTGTAATATTACCTTTGAAAGACATCTTTTATTTTATAATGGTGTTTATCACATGACACATGATTCATGGTGTATTGTTGAGATGCATTTACAATTTTATGTAAGAAGCGGCCACGTATCAAATTTTACAAGACCACGTTTTTGGATAATAAAATTTTATTTTTTCTTAAATGTTGTATGTTAAGATTTTAAGCAAATCAAATTCTGCGATAGAAAATAAGAGTAATGATGTGTTTGCATTCATGATCTCAGGATACATTACATAGTAGTACAAAAGACCTATACAAACTAGGAAAAGGAAAAATAATCTAATTACAGTTACAAGTAATATTCATATAATATTGTTATTCCTTAATATCTGTCAAGTGTTCTATAAATTCTATATTTAGTAATGTGAGAGATTTTCTAAGAAGTAAGGAGTGATTTGTGCAATATGTGGCAGGATCTGATTTGCCTAACACCTTGACATACAACATTTGCTAAACACTTTGACATACAACAATTGCTAATATATAAAATCTTCAGTTTTTGGATTATTCAACCAACAATACTATTAGGGTCTAGGGATTGTGTGGTTGGAGTGAATCAGTAAAAGAAAACTTGATTATCTTAGTTAGTGTTTGGTTTGTTTTTTTATCATTTCTTTTACCCATTTAGTTTTTACAATTTTTCCAATTATGTATAACATGATTCCATAGTCTTATCCTGAGACTGCGATTCTATTTCCCTCTATGTAGCCTTCCTTCTTCATAAAACCTTCACTATCATCGACCATTTTTATTTTTTGAATTGTGTATGGATCAAATTTAAATAAAATTGGTAGGCAATTACATGTGATAGAAAAATAATATTATATTAGAATAAGGAATTGACCACTTGGTATATATATAAACAGTAAATTAGATAAATAAAAATGTTTTGATGGAATCACCTCATCGTAGGTGAGGTCCAGGAATTCCCGGTCCTTCTACGTGGAAATCTTCAAAGGCACGTCTGCCTTCTCTTCCTTTGGGGGCTCATCATCTTGGTCGACCCAAGCTACTACCCAATCAACCACATGCCCAATAGCCCCTACAACATCGATGAATTTGTGGTTAGCCGAAGGCAATCCTGCCTTAGCATGAAAGATCGGCTCACAAACTCGGACACAAGCAACTCCACCTGTTGAACTATGGCTATGGCTGGTTTTTTTGGAGAAACCATTCTGCCAACATGGCCCTTGACCAGTCATTGTTCTTGATAGAGATGGAAACCTTCTCCCCCATTTTGTCATCCATTGCAGAACAATATTTGTTAGAAAAAAACATTAAATGGTTAGAAAAATCAGGGATCACAGAAATTAAATTGAATTAAAATATATTTTTTTACCTCCTCATCATCCTCCTCATCGTTAGGATCACGCTCAGACTTAGTTTGTGCCGCACTGACCTGGCCTAATTCCTTCTCAATGAATGACTGATCATCGAGACCTGTTGGGATTTGAACTTTTCCAGTAGCTGCAATCCCCTTAACTAGATGGTCAAGGCATACCACCATCGCCTTGACCAATGGTTGTATAGTAGGTTGCTTCTTTGGGATTATTGGTTTGGGGGACTAGTTGCTACCGCACTTGCTTCGGCTGCGGGGGAGATGGGGTGTCGAAATAGACGCTGGGAGGTTTGTTTGAGTACCCCTATACCTCCCTGGGTGATCCTTCCTACCGGTGGCCTTTATCAAAAAGTCTTCATCGGGTTCTAGGATTAGTATGACCCTAACAGTTTCTTCGTTCATCCTTATATGTGATTAGGGGAAAGTTGAATAAATTTCTAGGAAGGGGTGTTACTATGACAAAGTATAAAAAAATACTTACAATTTCAGCAGCGACGAACTTGTTCTTTGGGTCGGTATACGTGCCCTTATCCCCCTGCTTGTTGGACTCGAGGTAGACCAGTGATGCTCACATTTGATTTGTTTGTGCCATCAGCCACCTGATGGATGTATTTTGTTGCCCACCATGACAAAAAAAAATCCCATAAAATTTTTGGATCTACGTTGCCGTTAATTGTTGATCAAACTTGAAGCTTGCCCGCATTCAATTTACAAAATAAATTTTGTAAGATAGCAATTCTCAATAAATAAATGGTTGTAAAAAATGGAAATTAGCAAATTTTCCTTATGAATGGATCTTACGAAAGTATCCTTCCATGCCTCCTCCTTGGTGTCAACGGGGACGTTATTTCACTGTCTACAAGTCCCAAACTTAATGTTGCGCCAGAATGCATAGTCACAATATGCAGTCCATACGGTAAAATTCTTTGTACATACCATGTTAGCCAAGTTGAACTGAACTGGTACAGGATCTCTCTCCTTTGCGAGCATTACTGGTTGACACGTTGTTGTACCACGTTCCTTGCACAAAGTCTCAATTTCAAAATTTTCGAAGGTTTTCCCGTTATTTCCCCCGAATTAAATACATCATTTGTTCTGATCTTCTTTCTCAGACCTTCTTCCATTTGTAAGTTAAGGGGAACGACAGGTGTGACGGGCTCATCGGACACAATTTTTTATCTCGTGTCTCACCCCTCTTTCTTTTGTCAATGCCGGTTCCTTTATTTGATTTAGGGGACATCTACAATCCACAATACAAATCCATCAGTAACGTAATCCACAATTGACATACAAATCAACCAATAACGCAATCCATAGGATTCACAGTGGACATTCAAATCAACCAATAACGGAATCCACAATCCGCCAAAAAATAACGCAATCCACAATCCACCAATAAGAAACACAATCCACAATCCAAAATTGACATACAAATTCACCAATAATGCAAACCACAACATGGCGACAAGGTGGACCATAATGTCAAAGAATGTTGGAGGAAAGTACTTCTTAAAAAAACACAGAACTGCAATCCCCTCACGCTCCTACTCATTAAGCTGTTTCCTGCTAATATTATTATGGAAAACAGAGTTAAAGAAGAAGCATATGCGCATGATGAAAAATCCCACATCCTCTTCCATAACATCGTAGATAGCCACGGGAAAGAGTTGTTTCATCAAGGCATGAAAATCATTGGATTTCAATGCATTAAGACGCAAATCATTATTCACAAACCTACTAACATTGGAAGAGTAGCATGACGGTACCTGATTCCCTAAAAATACTCACAAACTGACTTCCTCTCACTTATTGAAAGACGCTAAGGGGCGGGTGGTAAGTACGTTTTCTTCCCTTTCACCTCCGGAGCTAAACGATCAACTCGTATATGGAGTTCAACCAAATGTTTTCATGCATTCAGGCTATCCTTCATCTTACCCAAAATGTTAAGTACAGTCATCTATAACCCTAATACACGGTCTTCCTACCATTCTTCAACTACTGGAAATGAGTACATTCCTCGCACACAGGACATACTGTGTGACCTTTAACCACATAACCTGAAAGATTACCATAAGCTGAGAAATCATTGACGTGGCCTTCAAATTGAACTTGGTCCAGCGATAACCATCAAACACAAAACCACTATCAGACCAAAAAACCTTCAAATTTTCAATGAGAGGGGCTAGATGGGTATCGATGTCATTTTTGGATTGTTTCAGACCTAAAATCATCAAAGGCATCAAATATATTTCCTCTTAATGCAGAGATAAAGAGGTAGATTGTAAATGGAAAAGCATAACTAGACATGAACTATGTTTTGATGACATGCCAGGGAAGAGATTCATACCATCAGTATACAAAACTATCCTCAAATTCCTGAGTTCAGCTGCAAACTTAGGATACATCTTCCACTTATCCGCATCTGTAGGATGATTGATAATATCATTATTAAGAAAACCCCTATCCTTGTACCATGTCATGTTCTTTGCATTCTCAGCGTTCTTAAACAAGCTCTTCAGCCTTGGGACAACATGAAGGTACCGTTGAACATATATTGATAAAACATGTGGAAAATAAATAACGAAATTACACAAACTATTTAACATAAGCAAGAATAATAAAATTTATTTATTATTCATACGTACAATTGTAAAGCTTAAAATACAATTAACAATCATGTTTCAAGCAATCACACAGTGATGGAGTCACGAGTAAACTCGATGCCCTTGAAATGAATGAGTCCCGTCGTGGACATCGTTTCCTAGGATAAAACCATTGAAGGTAATAATTAACCAGTAAAAATTACCTTGGATTCATACAAAACCCGAAGAACTATCACTGACAGAGAAAGAAAGAAGATAAGACTCATGTTTAGAAGAAAGGTGGAATTTGAGAATGGTGCTAGGTTTTTGTCTGACATAGAGGCTCAATTTATAGTAGTCTACAAACCCTATGAAAAGATACAGTGAAAGATCTGATTTCCGTAATCAGAGAAAATATTCTCCAACCACCAAATATTTTACAAATATTCGAATAGATTCTGGAACAATAAGAATATCTCAAATATTCTTTATTATGATCAACCGCGCGTTTAAATTTCATATGAAGATTTCACACATGATTCTATAAATCATTGTTACGCGGTTCAGGGTTTCTAGAGACTTCCACACGATACATACGCGGTTTGGACAATAAAAAATCATAGAAAACTCATTACGTGTGAATGTATTTCCGCCTAAATTTCCATTCCAAGAGTGACTCTTTGAGCATCCATGTCTCACTCACCCTTTATCCCTTTTGATAGTTTAAATAGTTGATTTTATAGTACTCGTAGAGTATAATCCAAAAACGATGCCCACTGGCCCTAATTCAGTTCGAGCCCAACCAAAAATGAAGCCCAAAAGTTGACGAAATTCAACTTGTTTTACAATCATTTTTCCATCAATCCCCCCATGAATAGATATTGATGTGGAATCCGAACAATCACGCCAGACAAGGAGTTTGACTTGGTGATAGATTCATTTTGACAGCATAGATGCTGCATAAGATAAGTAGGTGTCACCCTTTGAACTTTCCCTTAAGAGAGTACACTTAGCCCACTGGTTAGGAATTAGCCGCGATGTCCTTGAACTTCCCCAACCGCTTGTGTGAACGACAATGCACTTCCCACATACATCTTTCCTAGCCTTTGTGTTTTCCTCGGTTGTGTCCATTAATTAGGCCATGCC
>JAULKM010101497.1:0-10147 GCA_032355605.1 Rubia tinctorum | reverse complement strand
TAAGAAAACAGACCTGCAAGTCATATGATTGCATCCCTCCGTCTTCTCCACAATGTATTTGCACCGAGGGCACCGACTCCACTGCTTCTCTCTTGCCAAACTCTTCAGCATCAGATCTTCACGCGCCTTCTCGTTCTCATCCATCCTCTGAAACTCCTCGCACTCGACATCCGGGTGCCACGCCGTGTTGCATCGGGCGCAGAACAGCCTGTGGCACACGCCGCACTCCACCTCCACAATCTCCTCCTCCACCGCCTCATCCATGAACATCATCGCCGAGCAGTCCTTGAAAGGGCAGTAGAATCTCTGCGACGCATTGATCGACGACTCGCACAGAAGCTCCCCCCACTTCTCCATCGCATTTCTCGGCACGATCGAGCCGCAGAGCTCGTACTCGATCGGTTCTCCGCAGTTCACTGCCGGGCAAACAATAGTGTGTGCATTGCTCTCCACCTTCGCCTGGATAAGTTTTCCGACGCAGTCGTTGCAGAAGCTGTGGCTGCAGTTGGGGATGGTGAAGATCAGATCGGAGGGTTTGGTTTCGGTGCAGATCTCGCAGAGACTCATGGAGGATTCTTGTTCTATGACGGCGGCGGCCACGGGTTCTGGTTCGACGGCGGTTAGGGTTGCGGGATTGTTGATGGTCAAGGAAGCCGTTACTACCTCCTGGTAGTGGAGCCGGAGGGCGCAGCTTCCATCGTCACTGTCTTCGTCTTCGTCGCTGGAAAAGGTGGAGAAGATGGGGAGATTGAGGGGGGGATCTTGGGGGCTATCTGGAGCGGCCATTGTTGTGAAGTGGAAGAGTATAAGTCGAAGTGTAACTGTAGAGGTTTATTGGGAAATAGGTGAAGAAATGAGCCACCCGATGGATTTTCAATGAATATATATATTTAGTGTTTACCAAGGACTCTTTGCTTAAGTCATTGGAACTTAGTTATTGGAGCTTAGTGGAATTTACTTTTCTTCCATTTCTCTTTAGAGACTTTTGGACTCAATGAATATTTATATTACTCCCTCTGATCCAACTCAAACTGCACATTTTGACTTTCGATAATTGTCTTAAAAAATATTTGATCCTTAATATATTTTATTAAGAATAATTAAAATTTGTAAATAGTTGATATTATGAAAATATATGTCATAACAAATCTAACAAGGTATTACTAAATAATATTTATACTTATACACCTATTCAATTTTAGGGTTAAAGTTAAGAAATTTTGATTAAATGAATAGTTATATTGCAAGTTGAATTGGGACGGACGAAATACTATTTACCAAGGACTCTTTACTTAATTCATTGGAACTTGGTGGGAATTTACTTTTCTTCCTTTTCTCTTTAGAGACTTTTGGACTCACTGAATATATAGTATTTACGAAGGACTCTTTACTTAATTCATTGGAACTTGGTGGAAATTCCCTTTTCTCCCTTTTCTCTTCAGATACTTTCGGACTCGATGAATATTTAGTATTTACCAAGGATTAATTCATTGAAACTTGGTGGGAATTTACTTTTCTTCCTCGA
Organism: Rubia tinctorum; assembly: GCA_032355605.1. NCBI lineage: Eukaryota > Viridiplantae > Streptophyta > Magnoliopsida > Gentianales > Rubiaceae > Rubia > Rubia tinctorum. The sequence continues at coordinate 8,622 of JAULKM010101497.1, read as the reverse complement.
CTCTTTAGAGACTTTTGGACTTCGGGTCAGCGTGTCTTTTACAATGATCGACCAGTGGTTGGCTGCACCTAGAACTATCAATATCTTGACCCAAACCGAAAACTTGATTTGGTCCAACATAACTGAACTAACTCAAAATTCAATTCTAACTCGAGAGATATTAATATGAACTTGAACTCGACACATGTTGGGTATCCAAGGGGATATATCTCAAATACCCACACAAGACTACGACAAAACAACCAACCAAATATTCAAACACAATCACAAGTCAAACCAACGACAGAAATTAAAATCAACCAACAAGAAAGTAAAGAGAGAAATCAACACACAACTATTTTTACATGGAAAATCTCTTCAGTGTGAAGAGTAAACACGGGACTTGCAGGAGTACACTCTATTCATTCCTATTTTAATAAAATGAGGAAACAAATGCAACACATTTTATAAAGGGTTAAAACCCACCAAAAATCATCATACATAAGAATAAACAACAAGAGGAGCAAAGGTGTAAAATATCACCATAAGCTGCCACTCGAACTGCAATATGTTCCAAATCAGAGTACAAACTGGCAATTCAACCATCCAAATCAAAGCACTATGAGTCCCGAACATGCTGACCAAAATTCAGTAAAACTGGACAGTGTTTGTCCTTCAATCCGACTTCCGAATCCGAACTGCTCTCGAAAAATGGAAAGATATTTCAGCTCCCTTAAGAATCCTTTTATTATTCACCTCTCTTGTCTTCTTGTTATGTATCACCAAGAAGCTCTAAAATCTTTTTATAGATGCACATAGAGTACCCAATAGTCAACTTAAATCCACCTCATGAAGAGCTAATAATACTCCCTCAGTCCCAGCCCAAACGACACACTTACTATTTGACACTATTCTCTATCAGGCTTTAACTGTACAATTGAATAGAAATATAAGTAATAATATTATCGTGTGTGATATTGTTGGATTCGTCATAACAAGCGTTTTCTCAAAAGTAACTTTTTGTTTGTCATTATTATATTAGTTTAACACATTAATGGTTAGACAAGTTTCTTGATGAGCATGAAAAAAGATTATGTGCAATTTGACTTGGGACGGAGGGAGAATAATAAACCATTGAGCTTTCCAACCAGGCATACCAATGGACTGGACATTCATGCGTTTCACGATGCATGCACCTAACAATCCCCCCTCCAGCCCATCACAGGGAAGATACACATGCCTCTATAGTTACTCTAAGCTCCTTCCCGCGAGCTTACCACAAAGCTCAAGCATAACTCAAGAAACTACCTTCGTCAACATATCAGTAGCATTCTTGTCAATGTGAACTTTCTTTAATTTCATTAGTTTCTCGTCAATCACATCTCGCCACCAATGATATCTTACATCAATATGATTGATACGAGCATGATACATGTAAGTATTGCTTAAATCCATGTCACTTTGATTGGCACAAAGTACTAAATACTTATCTTGCTTCACGCCTAACTCTAGAAAAAATCTTTTTAACCAAAACATCTTTTTTCGCTTCTATGACTTCGATGTACTCTGCCTTAGTTTTTGATAATGCCGCACACTTTTGTAGCTTGGATTGAGTTTCAATATCCAAAACCAAACCAAAAACCATATTCAAGAATCAGCTTACTCAATTCGGTTATCCAAAAACTGTATTTTAAATTTGGTTTGGGTTATTCAGATTTGGATTATTCAATTTTCGATTCGATTTTTGGTTTTCAATTTTTTCCCACCCCTACATTCAAGTATTGACTCTCAGAGTGAATATTCCTATGTTAAAGGAATTCTTAGTAAAATGGGATGATAATAGTAGGGGCTGCAAATCAAGTGAGGAAAGATATTTTGACAGCTATGCATGCATCTGCACTAGGAGGCCATTCCGGCCAATCTGCAACGATTAAAAGAATTCCGTCTTTGTTTTTCTGGCCAACTATGAAAGATGAGATTTTGCAGCATATTAAAAGCTGTGATACTCGTCAGAGGACAAAAGCTAAACATTGTTTGTCTCTGGGATTATTACAACCCATTCAAATTCATGTTTCATTGAAAGACTCCTTATTTCAGGTGGAAAATATATTGTGTTAGTGGTGGTTGACCAATTGACAAAGTATGGTCATTTTATGGCATTAGCTCATCCTTTTGATGCTTCTCAAGTTGCCAAGATTTTTCAAAATGAGATTTGAAGATTACATGGTAATCCTGAAGCAATAATTAGCGATCAAAATAAATTTTTCACCAATAGTTTTTGGAGAGAACTGAGAGCATTAATGGGAATCAAATTGAATTTTATTTTTTCCTATCCCCCCAATCTAATGGCCAGGCAAAGAGATTGAACCAGGTATTAGAAAATTATCTTCTAAGTTTTTGTGGTGATAAACTTGAGACATGGAGTGAATGGTTATCTTCACCTGAATGGTGGTATGATACATCACACCATTAAAAAATTCAAATGACACCTTATGAGGGATTATATGGAGTGAAACCTCTTTGACTACCATTGGGCACTTTTAGAGATGCTTTGATACCGGCTGCTGCAAATGTTATGGAACAAAGGGAGAAGGTGATCCAATTGTTGAAGAAACATTTACAGCAGGCTCAAAGTCGAATGAAGTATTTAGTAGATAAAAAGGGAACTGAAAGGGCTTTGGATGAGGGAGATTTGGTATTACTAAAGCTTTAAAAATATGGGCAGAAGTATGTTGCTAGCAGAGACAATATGAATCTAACTCCAAAGTTCTATGGTCCTAAAAAAATTGTGCAGAAAATAGGAGAAATGGCTTACAAATTGGAACTACTAGTTCATAGTAGAATACATCTAGTATTCCATGTGTCATTGATTAAAAAATATGTGGGAAGTCAGCCTCAAAATCAAACATCAATTCCTGATGAAGAATTTAATGAATTGTTGATACTGGAACCTGCTAGAGTTTTTATAAAGACATTTGCAACAAAAAAAAGAATGGAACAGGTAACTCAGTGGTTGATTCGTTGGAAAAAGTTACATGAAGAAGAAAGTTCATGGGAAGATACTGTAGTGATAAGACATCGATTCCTAGAATTTCAAGCTTGAGGTCAAGCTTATTATAAGAGGGGTGATTTGTCATGATACTCAGGGGCATGATGGTCTTTTTGTAAGCAAAAAGAATAACGGAAAAAAGAAGGTAGTTGAGTTCAGAGATGAAGAAGATATTCATTTAGCAGTTGAAGATTGTTAGATAAGTTTTTAGAATGTAAGTCAGGGGATTACATAGATTCTGATAGGAGCAGCTGGGGTTATCAAGAGTATGATCAATTTCAATGGTGTAAATAGCTGACAACAACTATTCTTTCTTTTCTCAATTCTTGGTTACTTTTGGAATTTTACTCTGATTTCTTAATCCCTGACTGAATACTCTTTCTAATTGGCTTTGTATATATTATGTTCCATATATATTTCTAATTTGTATACCATGTTTAGTCATTATATATATGAATACACATAGCAACACTTATTTGAGACTTTTCCTTCTATCATGGTATCAGACTTTTACTTTCTATCACTACCATTGTATGATTTTCACTTTACTAGCTATTTTGGATGATTTTCATGTTCAGGTGCATTCTTTAAGTGAAAATAAAATACAGTGGTAACAAGAAAAAATTAAGAGTTAAATGCTAAAATTACTCTGATTTTAGGGTGAAAGTGCTAATATAACCCTGCAATCTTAAAAAAGTGTTACAATAACTCTTGACTCCACTGACTTTTTAGTCAACTGTTTGATGACTGGATTTTTTAAAATGACCATTTTACCCTTGTTAAAAAGGAAAAATTAAAAAAAAGTGAAACGAATAATCTATCCTCCTTTCTTTCTTCCTCTTTTCTTTCCTCCACGTTCCCATTTCTCTTCCGTTTCCTCTTTCCTTCGCTCCTACCTTTCTCCTTCGCTTCCCCTTTTCTTCTATGTTTCCCCTTTTGTTCCCCACTTCCACCTTTCTCCTCAGCCCAATTTTTTCCTCCGCTTCCATTTTTCTTCCTTTGTTCCCGCAGTTTAGGATTTTCGTGGGTGATCTGAACAGGTGGCTACGTGACGTGGTTGCCGAAGATAGCGAGTAGTGAGGCTGAGGGGTGGTGATGAAGGATGTGTGATGGCTAGGGTTTTTCCGTTTATTTCCGCAGCGGCGAAAGCTGGAGGAATAGTTGGTGGGCGATTAGGGGGCAGGGGGTGGTGGTGAGAGATGTATGATTGCTAGGGTTTCGTTATTCGTTCCTGTAGCGGCTAGAGCTGAGGGAATAGTGGTGAGCAATGGCAGAGGGGAGGGGCAGGGGTGGCCGTGAAGGATGTGCGATGGCTAGGGTTCCTCCATTTATTTCTGCGGTAGCAAGAGCTGAGGTGCTAGTGGTTGGCAAGATCGCTGTTAGGGTTCTAATAATGGGGGTGGGGGAGGCTGAGCTACGCATTTCCGGTGAAAGATGGTGTTTCCAGCGGATCGGCGTAGTGGTTTCCGGTGAAGAGCAGGGGCTAAGCAGGGACGTTCCGGCTGAATAGCCAGGGCGGCGCGATGGCGGTTGTCGCCGGAGCAGCAGCGGTCCCGATGGAGCAGCGGTGGTGAAGAAGAAGATCAATAAGCTGCAACGTCACAAGTGTATTATGGGTATTAGTTTTTCAACCTCTTAGTCTAGGGTATTTTTATCATTTCACTTTTTTTCATGGCCAGAATGTCACGGGTCACCGCCGGAATTACGGATTTTGACTATATCGGCACAAAATTTAGGGTTAGGTTGGCATATACAACAATTAGTTAGGGTTAGATTGACACTTTCTAAAATTACGGGGTTATGTTGACACTTTCAGACTAAAGCCAGTGAATCCTAAAATTTTATTTGTGAGCTCCGTACTTGGCTATGTGTTAAAACAATTTAGAGTTTCTTGAAAGTGCTCATATAATTCTTGAGCGTAATTGACTTGAATAATTTAGAATCTCTAGCCTTTGACCGACAATGTAGATGATATAATCTTCTTGATAGTATAGCTATTTTTTTTTAACATAAAATATATCCTTAACTTTTTTGAGAAGTGGCCACATAACTGTTGATTAATGTATAAGTTTTTCGAACGTGCTAGCATAACCCTAACCAGCGCAATCGTTAATAACTTAATGTTTTTGACAGTTTTCTGCCAAAAGAATGAATAACAAAAAATAGTGTTGTTTGATTGGATAACCTAGTCCATTAATTTCAGCCACCCCCCAATGTTTCCACAACACCGCGTTGCCCACCAACGCCACCCAACTCAGTAGTACCCCTGTAGCGCCTCATTGCACCACCATTACCATTAATAGCAACACCACCACCCAGTGTAGCGCGTGAATGTGAGTTTGCTATCACTGATTTGGGTACTTTACAATATTTCTTGTGTTTGGAGTTGTTTCCACTTTGGATGGATTAATTCTTGGTCAGACAAGATATGCCAAGAATATTCTTCATTGTGCGAGTATGATGGATGCAGTACATATTTCCACTCCATTTGTGGCATACTCTAGGTTGCTTAATTCCACTTGCAAGCCGTTAAAAAGTCTCTGCTTTACTGCTCATTGGTTGGCATCCTTCAGAATTTTGCCAATACATGTCTCAGTTTGGCTTAAATTATTTATACGATCAATCAGTTTATGCAATCTCCTACTAATGACCATTTTCAAGCTGCCACTCACATTATATGCAATATTCTCGGTACTATTCATTTTAATCTTTCGTTAATCCAGGTGTCATATAGCTCTTGGGATATTCTTATGTTGATTAGCCTCGTTGTTTGAAGATTGTAGGTCTACCTATGGTTACTCCATTTTTCTCTGTGGTAATCTTGTTTCTCGGAGTAGTAAGAAGCAACCTATTGTGTCTCATTCCACCTCCAATCAAAACATCGTGTTTTGGATAATACCGCAGTCAAACTAGCTTGGATGGTGAATCTTCTTTGGCGCTCTTTTGTTGCTCAAAATTCATTTTGCATAAAAGAGTCAAGCACGTCAATACTGATTATCATTTTGAGTGCTCTTTTGGTTCTCAAGATTTATTTGCATAAGAGGGTCAATCACATAAATGCGAATTATCATTTTGTTCGTGAAATAGTGGCTTCCAGAAAGTTAAACGTCTTCATATGTGTATCTATCCAAATCATTGTATGATACTGTATTCCTTATATACACTTTGTATTAATTGTATAATATAGATCTTGAGTTCCTTGTATACTCTTTGTATGAAACTATGTACATCAATATACAGCCACTATTAGTATTTGATTAGGTTTTACATTTCATCATGACAGAACCTTATTTGTAATTTCACATTTTCAATGGCAAGATTATAAACTCTTGTTTTTCTATGGAGATCAATCACTTTTAGTATGAAGCCGGAAAATCCACCTAAGGAAAATCCTGCATTTAGTTGACCAGGAAAATTATCAAGTCACACAAATATTTCCAAAAGTTAGGAAAAAAAGGGTTTACGATGATTCCCAAAATTAAGGAAATAGGGTTTACGATAATTTTACATGGGTAATGTCTCCCTTTAGATGAATTGACATTGGTCATAATATTAAACTGCAGCTCAGACAGTTCTAACAAGTAACAAGCATTCGATTACAGCATGAAACTTTCCATTATATTTGTTGACGCTCACAACCGCCATGATTATTTGTCCAGTTTCCCCCACAGATATAGCAAAACTGGAAATGACACCTGCATCAACGCCAATAAAAGAGATACAAACATTAGCAGTCCTATACATACGAAACCTCCCATTATGATCACATCTCATTACTCCGTATGTTAATCGAATGCATACATTTCACTAGTAGTCTCCATCTTATAATGAGAGAATTTCCCTTTTGAACTTTATACATTTTACACAGGGTTATTTTTTTAATGGCTTACTTTGCTTTTTAACCGAAATAGGAAAGGAACCTTCCCCTTTTAGCCTTGTAAATTTCACACATTTACACCTAATTTAACATGGAGGGAGAGTTTAACCTAATGTAGTTCTAATGGTAGTTCTTTAAGTGCATTTTTTTAAACCAGAACCACTTCTTATTCAAGAGCTATCATTATATAAGAGGTGAATACCTCTTTTATCTCAAGATTCAGATTAATAGATAATTGTCTCTTACAATGCTCTTACTGTTTTGTTCATTATTGAAACTTGATTGAGAAGCACTCTTTATGCAAGAAAGCAACTCCTTATGCAAGAAAGCATTTCCTTATGCAAGAAAGCAACTAACCAAGTAAGAAAACAGACCTGCAAGTCATATGATTGCATCCCTCCGTCTTCTCCACAATGTATTTACAGGAAGGGCACCGACTCCACTGCTTCTCTCTTGCCATACTCTTCAGCATCAGATCTTCACGCGCCCTCTCGTTTTCATCCATCCTCTGAAACTCCTCGCACTCGACATCCGGGTGCCACGCTGTGTTGCACCGCGCGCAGAACAGCCGGTGGCACACGCCGCACTCCGCCTCCACAATCTCCTTCTCCGCCGCCTCATCCCGGAACATCATCGCCGAGCAGTCCTTGAAAGGGCAGTAGAATCTCTGCGACGCATTGATCGACGAGTCGCACAGAAGCTCCCCCCACTTCTCCATCGCATTTCTCGGCACGATCGAGCCGCAGAGCTCGTACTCGATCGGTTCTCCGCAGTTCACTGCCGGGCACACAATAGTGTGTGCATTGCTCTCCACCTTCGCCTGGATGTGTTTTCCGACGCAGTCGTTGCAGAAGCGGTGGCTGCAGTTGGGGATGGTGAAGATCAGGTCGGAGGGTTTGGTTTCGGTGCAGATTTCGCAGAGACTCATGGAGGATTCTTGTTCTATGACGGCGGCTACGGGTTCTGGTTCGACGGCGGTTAGGGTTGCGGGATTGTTGATGGTCTCGGAAGCCGTTACTACCTCCTGGGGGTGGAGCCGGAGGGCGGAGGTTCCATCGTCACTGTCTTCGTCTTCGACGCCGGAAAAGGTGGGGAAGATATGGAGATCGGGGAGGGGATCTCGGGGGCTATCTGGAGCGGCCATTGTTGTGAAGTGGAAGAGTGTAAGTAGAAGTGTAACTGTAGAGGTTTATTGGGAAATAAGTGAAGAAATGAGGCATCCGATGGATTTTCAATGAATATATATTTAGTATTTACTAAGGCCTCTTTGCTTAATTCATTGGAACTCGGTGGGAATTTACTTTTCTTCCTTTTCTCTTTAGAGATCTTTGGACTCAATGAATATTTAGTACTGCCAAGGACTCTTTTTATTACTTAATTCATTGGAACTTCGTCGGAATTTACTTCTTTTTTCTTTATAGACTTTTGGACTCATTGAACTCTTTGCTTAATTCATTGAAACTTGGTGAGAATTCAATTTTCTTCCTTTTCTCTTTAGAGACTTTTGGACTTCGGGTCAGTGTCTTTTACAATGATCGACCAGTGGTTGGCTGCACCTTGAACTATCAATCTCTTCACCCAAACTGAAAACTTGATTTGGACCAATCTAACTGAACTAACTCAAAATCCAATTCTTAGCTGAGAGATATTAATGTGAACTTTAACTCGATACATGTTGGATATCCAAGGAGATATATCTCAAATACCCACACAAGAC
>JAULKM010101496.1:0-10147 GCA_032355605.1 Rubia tinctorum | reverse complement strand
AAAGTTGCAGATAGGTTGAATCTGAACTCATTTATACTGGAATCTGATTGTCTACAAGCTTTAGAATCTATAAAAAATCAAAGAAAGCCCCGTGGAGCCTTTACAATCTTACAGCTCAGATTAGAGATAACAGCTCTCAGATATCCATTTCTCATACTCTGAGACAAGGAAATCTAATGGCTGATTATCTCTCAAAACTTGCCCTTCGATTGAATACCCACAGACTGTTTTTATCTTATTTGGATCTTGATCCATGGGCTAAAGGCATACTGTTAATGGACAAAAAAGACGTCCCTGTTATCAGATTGGATGAAAAGAATGGATGCTGCTGATGGGTTTTGGTTTATGCATATTTTTACAGGTGGAAAACATATACACTTGAAACTAGGAGCTCCGGTCAAGGGAGCTCAGTGACTACCAACTGCAACGGACCAATTTCTGCCTTACTAAATTTGATGAGCTCCTCCAATTTATGTTGTATCAAGGAACTGAGCTGTAACAAATAGAATTGTTATGAAACCTTTCTTTTGTAACAGAATTATATGTTCGTTATTAGTTTCTAATAGGAGCATGTCAATTGTAAAAGGTTTCGGCCTTACCGATCATGATATGAAGGGATGGATACCCATATATATACCCGTCTTTTAGACGGTTTTATTTTTTTATTTTTAAAAAGAGTATATAGAATTACGTATGTATAGCTACCGGTTTGGGAGATATTTACATTTTATTCTTTTTTTCACTCAATTTGGGTGGAAAAACCCGAGTCTAAAACAATTGTAAGAATTGAGTTGCTCGTCATCATTTGAAATTGTAAAAAAAAATTAGCATGTTTTGTTCCCCACTTTTCTTTTACTATGAAGAGCACCCACTAAAAATAGTTCACTAGATGCATATTTTGTAACACGTAAGAAAATGTCATAATATTTGCAGGTGTTACTAAATATTTATGACACGTATACATGTCACTAAACTGAATTATTACATCAATTCATGTCACAAATTTACTGTCACTTTTGAATTGAATTGCATCTTAAAGCGTCACGAAAAATATAACGATATTTCAACGCATCACAATAATTTAGTGATACGCTGAATAGAGACATTTCATAAGGCGACACTAATAATTTTAGCGAGATTTTTTAGTCTCACGGATGCTCCAAAAAAAGTATCACAATTGGAAGTTTTTTTGTAGTGACCGTAGCTAGTTTCAGACTATCTCATATTGTTAGGCTTTATTGAATTTGATTGAGAAAATGATAAATTTGGTACCAACTTTTAGGTGAAATAATAGGTTTCATTCCTCTTTTTACAAATTATTCTCCAAACGTTTACACATTATTATGAAATGTTTTCAATTTATTTCCACATACTATTAGTCAGTTTAAATCAGTCAACATTTAGTCGATCTTTATGATACTGTCACCATTAGAAATCATAAAGCATGGAAATCAATGACGATAGAAGAGACAGTGAGTATGGTTGGATTGGTGGTGTTCGAAATATGATGAATTAATTAGTGAAGAAAAAATTGAAAAAATAGAAAAAAGAAAAAATAATTAAGTTGATCTCAAAAGTTGTTAAATTATAATCTGTTGTTGTGGATATTAAGGAAAAGTAGAAATAAGTTCATATTATTAAGACTCAAAATGTAGGCCTCAAATGCGAACTTCCAGACTTTGCTCTTCAGTTTTTAGAATTCATCCTCAATTGCTGAAAGATGATTGCACATACATCAGGACTCTTGGTTTGCTTCCAGTGATTAGATCTCCAAAGAGGAAAATCATAAAAGGTTATAAATGGACACCCCTTTCACGATTTCAAATTAAACAGCGATGCATCTTTTTTAATTAATAGAACCTGATATGAGTCTCTTTCCGAAAACATTGGATTGCAGAATTAGATTTTTGACAAAACAAGGGAACTCGCAAAATCTTAGTTTGTTGCATGAAATTCAGGAGTCTAGCCCTCGTGGTACTCTCAATCTCGACTTGCTCACTAACTAGCCTGCATGATTAGTTCACAAGGTTATTGATACTTAATTAACCCGCAAGCTTAAACAACAATGAAGAAAGCTTGCAAGCACAAAGAATGATCTCAAGATTCTGAATATATTATTGATAAAAAGGTGAGGAGAGCCTCGACCATACCCCTATATATATAGGGATATGTCTCGCCCAAGAACTTTAATTACAATTGGAAACTGAATCGACTTATGAAAGATTTAAGAAGTTAAAACCAGATATAACTAGAACTTCTAAAATAAATGGTAATCTACTCGAATTCTTCTCCAAGTAACCTAGAAGATTGTTACATTATCTAATCTTAGCAAATCTAAGTCTAATCATAATAAAACACAATGTTTTCGAAACCCTAATGGACTAGGTCGAAAATAACAGACTAAATTTCAAAAATAGCTCTTCAAAAGCCCACATGGCCGAGCTATGGAACAAAATAAAATAATATTACAATAGTTTACAAAGATCACACTACCTCGTTAAAAATCCGGTGGGAAAAAAGAGTGTAGTGTTTTTCACGATGTTTTCAGTTAATCGACAAGCTTGAATAAATAATCCAAGCCCTAACCTATTTAGTCTTGAGTTCTTCATCATGAAATTGATCTATCAAAGCATTCAATGCCGCATCTCTAAGATTCATTCTAGACCTTGTCATCGGTCCACCCATGTCACTTAGAGGATTCCGAACATAACCCTTGAATGTTTGATCAAATTGTGGAATATTTTCATTTATGGTGGCAGCCATCTTGGCATCTCCATTAGAACCCCTAGGGCAAGCTTTATAATTAGGAACACGTCAGGTTTAACATTGAATACGGGAACAAAAAAATTAGTTGATGTTCTTGACAGTGCTAAGGTTTGCATCTATGGACTACAAATTAATTTGCAGGCTGGCTATATACCTCTGACAGTGGAATTTGATTCTTTATAGGTTGTTCTATGGTTAAAAGGTGAAAAAATATCATGGAAGATGGAAAGGGACCTATGAATGGCTCATCAAATCATACAAAACTTTTCAATCTTTTTTTGCACGTTTATAGGGAGCAAAACCAGGCTGCCACCATCTTGCATAACCAGAACACACTCTGGATGAAGGCCACAATCTAACCGAGAGCCATATATCTTCAGCAACAAAAAAGGCGCTAAAAGCAGACGAGATTTACCTCTCAACCCTCAGAGTTCACTCTCATGTCACTTAACACTTTCAGTGCCAACACATCAACCACCAACTCAGACTCTACTTCAATCAAACTTCATCACGATCGGCCTCCCCAACAAAAGAAGATTTTTTGAAGATCTTGTCTCTAAGCAATCGAAGCAGTGCCAATTTTGGGCTTCTGAAGCACCTATGAACACTCTAATTTTCTCTAATCTTTGATTATACTCTAGACTTAGATTGTGATTTCAAGTTTTAAACACTTAGTTTAATTCTACAAATCACAATCTAGGAAAATCAAACACTATTAGCTCATTGTACTTCTTGCTGCAGAATATAAATTTTCACCATCTACCAAGGTGGTTTTAAAATTTAAAAAGATTTTTTTTAAATTGCGGTAAATGTTGACGGGCCTGTTAATTTAATTAAAATGCGTTATATCCAATAACGGAACCAATTGAAAATATTTCATAATAATTTGGAAACATCTTTAAAATGTAGTATAAAAACAGGAACGAAACTTGAAATTTTACCTAAAAGTGGGTTAACTGTCATTTTCTCAAATTTGATTTTTTAAGTCATGGCTAGTTTCGGAATATCTCTTTCTTTCTTTTTTTGAGATAATATCTCATTTTGTTATGTTTTATTAAATTTGATTTTTCAAGTCAATCACTTTTACAACTCGTAATTCGACAAAAACATTTTAATATTCGAACAAAACTTAGAGTCAATTTAATATTTATATGATTTTTGAAAAGAAGTGAAGTTAAGTTGGATTGCGAGTTTTGATAATTTAATCTTGAAGGAAAACACACTTAAAAGATCCACTACTAGAAGAGAAAAACGTGTCCACCAACTCTAGTGTAACATTAAAATAAATTAAATCTTACAGTTTGTTTTTTAATTGAGAAAATCAATTTAAAGCAGAAGTGAATGACTTAACAATTCGAAAATCTATTACTTTTACAAGCCGAAATTATTGATTTAATATAATATTCCCTACCAACCAAATAAGATGCCTGATTTCCTGCATCGGCCAAGTTGTTTAAATTTTGCGTAAAGCAATTTTTTTCAATTTAATCCTATATAATAATATGAATGGCCTTCATGTATTACACAACTTAATACGAAATAATTTCAATTACAGAGAAGTGAAAAATATAAAGTTCTAAAAAAATGGATTGTAGTTGTACAATGAAGTGGTATTTCCTTACTGTGAAATTATTCAGCGAACTCGATGTAAGACTATCTAACAGAATACCAACTAGAGTTAGCGCCCCAACTTAAAAAAAAATCACGATAACAAGTAATAGACATGTATTCCTCTATCACAAGTTGCGTGCTTGCTCAAAAAATATGTCAACCACACAAAATCTTATCTGTTTAACAAATCATGTCATGTGCGTACAAAAATCTCTAACTTATACCAGATTGGACAACCGAAATAAATATGTCTAGAGGCCGTCTAACATAAACAAACCAGTCAAAGTATTTTAAACCATCCAAACCAGTTGGAGTCTACAAATCTACTATGTTATCTCGTAAAGAATCGCCAAAAGTCAATATTAAAACGACTTTTGACTCGAGTTTCTCCTAAACTAACTTGAAGAGTAGATCAAAAGCCACCGTGATTTTACCGCATAAAATATCTCTAGGAAAACCAAACTCGACAAAGACTTTCGAATCTAAAGCTCAACAAGACTCATTTTTTTAAATTCACCATTTTGTTGCATTATAGCCAAAAAAAAAGGTGAAAATCCCGTATTTAATCAAGTACAGCTTTGTTCTCCATTTTATGCACAGGAGTATATATAGCAATGTAGAAAATGGTTTTATCTTCAATTTTGGAAGGTTTTTTTTTACTTTGCTTTTGGTCCATTATAAAAGAGGTGTAGTTAAAAGTTCAACTTTTTAAACTTTTTCTTTAGAAATTCTTTCTAAAGTCACTCATCGAATATCAATACCATTTTCAAAAGGCCTTTTGGTAGGAGTTGAAAAAGCCTTCTGATGTCAGTAGTTTGGGTTTAGACGTTTAGAAAAAACTACCGAAGATCAAATTGATATTGGAAAGCTTTCGGTATCAACTGCATCAACCCAGAACAAGAACAAGAATAAAAGTTCAGCCATAACCTCAAGAGCAACAACATAATTTTTTGGAGGATTTGAAACAAAAAAATTTAAAAACAAAGACACACATGAAGATTCCTCAAATATAAGGTAATAGTTGAAAACGAACTTTCAACTACACATTTTTAACTTCAGTTTTTCTATAAAAAAATACATAAAATCGATGTTGAAAATTCTTTCGTTGCAATTTTATCTACAACCAAGTTTAAAGTACTTCTAATTACGATTCCTTAAAAACATAGTTAAAAGTAACATTCAATTGCGGTTCCATGAAATTCATAGTAAGAAGTTTAAATAAAATCATTGAAGAAGGCACCAACAGACATCGAACGGCTAATTTCATACTGTTAGTTTTTCTTTTTAAGCCAACCCAAATCCTTAATACAATACCGTTGTCACACACTTAAGGGCCAATTAAACCCAAAATAGTAATATTCGAAGAGAAAGAGAATTAGATGAGAAAGCAGTTTGAGAGTTGAGATAAGAAGAGCAATTTCGTGATCTGCATTCTAGCTACAATGCCAACAAGTGGTTATGATTTGCAGTAAGGAAGCCTATATATTGATCCAATGAGATCAAACCGGCCTCAATCAATTCTGTTAAGATTCAGTTGGGAAAATGGAAAAGTTGCAAGCGAGCTAGTTGTTCTTCATAGCTGCTAGAATGGTGATATGCATATTAGCCAAGGAAAAGACTTAACTACCCTTGAGACCATGACAAACCTTCCCTCTGAAACTGAACTTGTCCTTATGCTCAAAAATTTGGATATTGATTTTGTATGAAAATAGCAAGCTCCTAGGATGCCTCTTCCATTGGCAAACCTTTCCACTCCACGAGCCACTAGTACCTGATTTTGGCCATTGACCACAACTATTCTGCATTTTAAAACATGATTTGGCTCCAAACGCTGCACCTCTTGATACTCCACTTCAGGGATGTCAGTGAATGTAAGGGGAGGGGGACCTTGATGTTTCATCAACAAAGAGATGTGAAAAACAAGATGGATTCTGCTAGTAGGTGGAAATTGAAGTTAATAGGGCACTTCTCAAATCCTCTTGATCACCAAATAGGGGCCAAAGAATTTTGCAGCTAGCTTAGAGGTATTATGTCCTTGAACAAACACTTGCCTATAATTCTGTAGTTTAAGAAAAGCTAAATCCCCAACCCGCAAAACTCTATAAGATCTTTTGACATCAACATTAATCTTCATGCATATTTGAGCCTGTTGCAAATGTTTCTTGAGAAGTTGGTTAACTTGATCTCTCATTTGAAGCAAATTCTGAGCAGCTAGCATTGTTGAATCAGTTAACAATCCAAGTGGTAAATGCAAAGGTTTTACACCATAAAGGAACTCATAAGGTGTCTTGTGAATACTAGTATGACAAGTGGTATTATACCACCACTCTGCAACACTTAGCCATTCCTTCCATGAACTAGGCTTATCACTACAAAAACATCTCGAGTAGTTTTCCACCACCTGATTAAACCTCTACGTTTATTCATCGGCAATAATCATCAACTATACTAAAAAAATAAAATGCACCACTAGAAGATGGTGTGTGATAAGGCCCCCAAACATCACAATGATTCAATTCAAATAAATAACTAGCATTCGAAGAGCTCAAAGAGAAACTATGTCTAGTTTGTTTTTCTCTATGACACACAGAGCAATGCATAGAAGCATTATTTGTGCTAAAATCAAGAGTAGGAACAGAAGACAACACCGTATGGAATGGATGACCAAAATGTTGATGCCATAAATCAGACGTAGAAACTGTAGCAACTATCAGAACTGACTGCGAGATATGAGACTGAGCACGTGTATCCAGCAAACGAAGCCAATAAACCCCCCTGCTGTTCACCCAGGCCAATCACAGTCCTCATACTGATTTTTCTGTAAAATGCAATAATTTTCAATAAATAAAGCTAGACATTTTAAAGCAGACAACAATCTAGAGCACGATAATAAGTTGCAACGTAGTGTAGGCATATAAAGCACATGTGTAATAGTGATATCTCCAAAGTGCAAAGAACCATATTGTGCAACAGATGATAAAGACCCATCAGGCAGTAAAACATTAATAGAATAGGTAGCGGCAGTAATGTCCATCAGAGAACCTTTGTCACCAGTCATGTGATATGAGACTCCCGAATCGAGAATCCAAGCTAATGTAGGCTTACCTGACCCATGGTCAGAAGGGTAATTTAACTGATTAAATAAATTAAGGGTCGTACTCCATTGGTCTTCAGACAGAGAAGGCCAAAATGATATTGGGCAGGGGAGCCGGATGTCGCAGACGTAAATCCTGGTAGGGAGGTGACGCCGGCAAAAAGAGCCATAACACAAGTAATATTTATTTGCTTAATATATATATATGTGTGTGTGTGTGTATATATATATAATTTGCCCAAAGAAGAGCAAAAATAAGGTCAAACCAGTAAGCAAACGGACACGGTATGTGGAAACACACGTTGAGAGACCGAGGCGCGTGCATCTGCACTGACGTGTGGAAAACACGCGCTCTGTAATGGAAAGGACGTGTCTGTCTCAACCGCGCGTGACTTCACGTGCTTCTGGAAAAGGGTTCGCGCGTAAATCTCACGCGTGTCTTCTTCGTGAAGGAACGTCGGACGTTGAAGAGGTCGTGACGCCGAATATCGGACACTGAGAAGGCCGAGACACCGAACGATGGTGGTGGCTGAGACGCCGGACGATGGTGGTGGGCGGACGATGGTGGTGGGCGAGACGCTGGACGTCGGGTCGTTGGTCAACTGCAAGAGAAACAGCAACGGCGAGAAGGTCGCCGGAGCCGATCAACAGAGATTCAAAAGATTTTTTAAAAAGATTTAAGTATTTTAGACTCCGATACCATATAGAAAATAAGGGTAATAATGTTTGATTTTATTCATACTCCGAATTACATTATATAGTAGTACAAAAAAGCTAAACTCAATTAGAAAATAAATTCTAATCTAATAACATATATTACTATTCTTTAATAACAGATTATCTATAAAATCCATAGAGATTTGTTTTCATGCCTGGTCAGGGATTGGTAAGGGGTGAAGTAATCCACAGAGATGTCCGGTACCGCTAAAAGCCTTTGGACATTAGGTGCCAGTGGGAGGAAACTAACAAAAAAAAAAGAGAGAAAAATGTTTTTATAACCCTACCTATTTGACATAAGTGTCAATATAACCTTTTGATAACTGAAAGTGCAGATATAACCCTACCTAGTTGATGTAAGTGCCAATATAACCCTATTAGTGGTCCGGCCAAAATTCAACCAAAATTTGGCCAAAATCCGGTGGCCCGGTAGAAATGGGATATGAGGGTTATATTGGCACTTACATCAACTATGTATGGTTATATCTGTACTAAAAATTATCTGAGAGTTATATTGGCACTTATGTCAAGTAGGTAGGGTTATATTGGAATATATCCATATTATAAATTCTGAGAACACTGCATCCTCATCTCACTTTACCGTATTCTCCATACTCCCAACGCTATTTCCATTGTATTCTAATCGGTCACATCCTCCACCCAGTGATGGTCCGATGACCAATCAAATTAAAATTCCTAGATCCCTCTCCCAGTTGTTTTACAGGAACCTCATTTTGGGCACTACATTTAACATCGTATGATTGCAGTAAGAGTCTCATTCATTCGTCGTAAATATGTCAGTATTTATGGGACGGAGGAAGTACAAGTACAAGAGAAGGGGGAAATGGGGCGATAACACACAAAATAATTCCTCTGATTTTCTAACAATGACTCACTTTTCTTTTTGAAATTATTTTTTAACACTGACTCCTTTTTTTTGTTGAATTCTAAATTGTTTTCATCCACTCAATTTACTTTTTACTATTTCAATGCATCATTAACCACTAATTCGACATTTTTTAAATCCAAATATCAAAAGAAATGGAGTGAATATTAAACAACACGAGGGAGAACAATGGCATTTATCATCCACCCCATTGCACTATACTTGATGGAATTAAGCCACAATAGCTGGTGAAGCGGACATGTCGTGTGAGGGACCACATGATTCCTCACACTGTCGTACTCCCTCTCCCTGTAATAATTCAACAGATTTAGGCAGTTTATAATGTTCATGCCACAAAATTCTACCCCGTTTGCTATTGTTTTTATGTGCTTTATGATTGATTCAGATGGAATCTTTCATTTCTTATGCCCCCGCTCTAGTTTTTTAAAGTGTCACACTATTACTTGATAAACAAATATATTTGAGCAAAATGCATATATAACCCTACATAATTCACGAAAGTGCACATATAATCTTGTGATAATTGAAAGTGCAAATATAACCCTGAATAGTTAGTGTATGTGCAAATATAATCTTTTTCTGTAGTTTAAAGCCGGAATTCAATGAAAAGACTATTTTACTCCTTTGTAAAATAAAAATAAAAAGAGTTAAGTGCTAAAATAACCATGACTTTAGGCAAAAAATGTCATTATAACCCTGCAATCTCAGAAAGTGTCAAAATAACCTTTGACCTCTTTGACTTTTTGGTCATGCATTTTAATGCCGGATTTTATTGAAAAGACCAATTTGCACTTGAATAAAAAAAAGTAAAAAATGAAAAACCAACATTTGCCCAACTTCATTTTTCTTTCTTCCCCCAGTTTCTTCCTTGCTCTCGTTTTCTTCCCCCGCCGCCGACACCCTTTGTTTTCGTTCTTCATTTTATTTCTTCCCATCACCGCCATGAACGACGCCAAATCGGCGGCGAGGGAAGAAGAAGGGAGTTATGTGGGGGTTAGGGCTTGTACTTCAATTAATTTTTTTTCTCAAACCTGTTTCTTACTCAACCTTGT
>JAULKM010101494.1:0-10147 GCA_032355605.1 Rubia tinctorum | reverse complement strand
TTGTCGATTAACTGAAGACGTCGTGAAGAACACTATACTCTTTTTCCCACTAGGTTTTTTAATGAGGTAGTGTGATCTTTGTAAAATGTTTTAAAAATTATTTTAATTTGGATTTTTATGGTATGAAGTGCTCTGCTATGTGGGCTTTGAAGAGCTGTTCAAAATTTACAGTCCATTAGAGTTTTCAAAAATTGTCTTTTATTCTAATTAGAATTAGATTTGGTAAGATTAAGGAAATATCCTTCTAGTCTAATTCTAACAGGGACGACCGAATTAGGGTTATTTTTAGAAGTTTAGTTAGATATGGTTTTAGCTTCTTAAAGCCGCCATAGGTCGATTTAGATTCCAAATTGTGTTTAGGGTTTGATTGGGCCTAAATTCTCCCTATAAATAAAGGGGATGGCCGAGAATTTTAACACATTTTATCAATCAAATATTCAGAACTTTGACTTATACTCATTGCTTCATTGTTGCTTAATCATGCGGGTACATTAAGTATCAATATCCTTTGTGAACTAATCTCGCGGGCTAGTTAGTGATCAAAGAACCTTGTAATCTAAACCCGCGGGCTATTTAGAGAGCAAGTCGGAATTGAGTGTACCCTGTGGGCTAGACGTTTAAATTCCGTGCCTGTGTTCTAGGTTTTGTGCGAATCACTAGTATAGATAAAGATCCAAAATTCCGAAATCCAGAGTATTCGCAAGGAGATTCATATCAGTTGGTATCAGAGCAAAGCAAAAGAGCCTTGTACGAGACATCATCAGGGGTTTTTGAGTTTTGCTTGAATTTAATTTTGAAATTTTCACATTAAAATTATAAACTATTTTGTGTCATATTTTAACTATTTTGTTTGATGTTTCTTAGCAGGAAGGTTGAATCTAAAGTCGAAGGATATCAAAGGGTCTGAGAGTTAGAATACTTCGGTATTACTATCCGCCTTCACCTTTATCATTCGAGTCAGGAGGATGTGGAAGGGTCCGAGCGTTAACAAGTATTATATGCCTTCACCTCCTGGTCAGTTTCGTAGTTTTAGGTAGCTTATACAGTTTACATGCTTGCGATATTTTTCGTCCATTCTTTTGAAGAATTATTGCATGCTCGTAATCCTATTTGTTTTCTTTATCGTTCTTTGATTCTGTAATCTTGAATTCTTCTTTGATTCTTGATTACACCTTATTAAAAAAAGAGTCTTTTGTGGCTTTCTAGATATAGTGTTATATTTGAGATCCTTACGATTTTGAATACCTCGAAATTCATTCAAATCGAGAGGAAGTTGTCGTAGTTTCTTATTCCAAGTTTTATATAGGCTTTAATTGTTTCAAAACTTTTCGGAAAAAAAAAACAAGGGTAGAAGATTTTGGGTTTTCAAAATCAGAATTTAGGATTTGGGAAAATAGGAATTTGGGGCCTTTTGTAATTTAAAAAAAAATTGGGGGCTGTTTTGCAATTTTCAAAAATATTTTGGGATTGCACGGCTGAAAATTTTGGAAAATTAAGAATCTAATTTTGTGTGAATTATTTTTAGGAAGATTCATATTTATAGAAAAAAAAGATAAGAAAAAGGAAATCCGGCTTGAAAAAGGAAAAGCAAAACAAAATTCTAGTCGGAATCGGAAAAGTGAGTTCTATATATATAGGGCGTGGGTTGGAGCAGAAAAACACATTTTGGCCAGCAAGAAATCAGGTATTTTTGACTTCAAGAAGAATTTGGAGTTAAAATCCGAATCCTATTTGGTTTCAGAAAAGTTTCTTTAATTCTCGAAATTTTTTTGAATTATATATATTGCATTCTTGTTTTGAAAATTGGTCGATTACTTGGAATTAACAAAGTGAAATCAAAATGGATTATCGAAGCTTTCTTGTGGCCGATCATTTGTAATGTTTCCATTACAAACATGGAAAATGCATTTGGGTTTAATATCATATCATCACATCACATCCGATCAGATTTTAATTTGGACTTTGAAGTGAATTTTTTACCTTTTACACTTAGGTCCCTCTAAGAAACTTGTAATTGTTGTTCCATGAAATTGGTGATCCCAAAATGCAATTCAATAAAATCTCATTGTGACTGTGGGATTTGGGCTTGTGTGGGTGAACGAAAGGCTCAAGAAACTCAATTCAATGTAGTGGGTCTCATTTATGAAAAATAACACTATGGCACAAATTATTTGTGTACTACACACCTTTAACCCCCCAAAACCGGTTCTTGAACTTAGATGTCATTGTTTCATTATGCCAAATTATTTATCTCACTATTTACATTCCTCCAATGAAGTGTCATAAGAATTGTAGGAGCCGTGAAATAAAGGAAATTGCGGATATTTGTTCAAAACATTCAATAGTATTTCAAAGTTCTAATATCCAATATCCAAGGTTAACAAAGTGTTATACAAAGTTAAGAATAATATTGTGAGAATGGTTCTGTATCCCACACTTGTGTATTATATTAAGCATGTCATGAACTAGTCCCCGCATCCAACTGCTTATCGACCGATTTCAGTATGCCGGGAAAAGTCTAACGACTTTAACCACATTCGGGAATTGGTTGCTAAATACCTTCCCCAATTCATCGCAACAAGATCAATGAAACTTTTCTTTCGTAAGAAGATTTTGAACATCTACCTTTAAGGCAGCGACTCTAGATTCCATTAAAGGGACTACACTTTTATTAGTATATTTTTAGAAAGAGTCCACAAAGATCTTACTCATTGATTTCCTATATATGTCGTGGGGATAGTGAGGGAGACCCGCTTTGGTAAATAACGACGAGATGGGGATTAAGAAACCTAGGCACCTGGCATTGTTCGATTCCATTCTCAATATGTTCAGGATTCAACGACCAACATTCCATCAAAGTTTCTGGTTAATTGTGTACAAAAATGTGAGCCTCAATTTGTGCACTTCCATTTTCACTGTGAAGGGGTCTATACAAGACACCACAATGTGATACCATCTGTTCATCTCGGACTCTAGTGCCTTCTTTGGAATTTTGCTCCAAGCTGGTTTCACAAGTGAACGTGGTTCCATCCCTAGTGATCGTCCTAACAATTTCCTTCCCAATTGGATTATCATAATGATAAAATTCTCCATCCTTGTTATGGAATGCAATAATCTTTCCTCGTCGTTCAAAACATTAAGCAAATCGTACGAGTCGTTTATAGATTTTGCTGTGAAGTGGATCATTTTGTCTCTACAAAACATCTAATCCCACCTCTCCCGACACCTAAAATTCATATAGAACTCAGTCACGATGCTTAGGTTGAACATACCATAAATATCGCAAATATTTTCTCACCCGAGCTACAAGATAGATTCTTCAAATGGTGGAGATGCCTCTATTCCCTTCTCCAGATTAGGTCTCCTTGTTTTGTAAGTTCGATTGGATCCAAGCCCCAGGGAAGAAGGGGATGCCTTGCGTGTCCTCTTCAATGAATTTTTGGTGCATTTCCTATGAAGCCAACTCAGGCATTTTTACAAACACCTTCTATGCAACCAAATATATTCGACATAATTGTGTACAAAACATAAAAAAACATTCATAACGACCCACATAGCAATGACGGTTGAACACAATGAGCCGTTTACTGAATGTAATTGATCAACTCGAATAGTACATAAATAATTTCATCATAGACTATAACCTATTCCATACATAATTGAAGGAGATATTCACCAAATGATTGGATGATAAATTAACAAATGGAAATGATAAACCAAGTATTTGGACTTACCTTCTTCTTTGTGAATCGTTGGGAAGATGCTGGAATGGTGATTGTTGGGAATTTTTTTGTCTAACTTATGGGTTTTGAAGGCAAAAATAATGACCATCTGAAAATTTAATATCATTATGTTGAATAGATAGGAGTTTGAGGAATACACAAAAGTATCCTACTAATTACATCTCCTCAATCACCCCGTAAAAAGCCATCATCGCAACTATATGATATTTATCATTCTTGCTAGACTACCACATTGATTCAGATTCAATGTAAAGACCATTATTTTTCATCGTGCTCTTGTTTTCCTTTCCACCATTTCAAAACTATATCCATTTAATATCATACCCTTGGTATCTTCTGATGGTGCAGTTGGGTATCCTTGCAAAGACACGCAGTTTACCGAGCATGCTGTCCACACTGCATCGGTTATAAAACCAACTCTCAAATGTTGAAAAATACTCCAACTTTATTTTATTTAACGTGGTCTAGATATAGTTCTTCTAAAAGTGACATGTGCTCTTGAACATAGATTGTTTTCTCGCTGCTATTCTGTAAAACATAAAGGTGAACTTTTATCAAGTTAGCATTGAAGGGTGTATGTAGTGTACCTTTTGAACGTACCCCCCAATCTTCCTACCAAAGAGCTGTTGTTACCCCAACCGCTCTCTTTCCAACCAATTTTGAAGTACAATACTCAATGATCTCCTCGATAACGTACCTTTGCACAATGCTCATATCCGGCTGGCTGAGATTGTGAACATAACCTTTGAAACCCCCCATGTACTGCTCAAATGGGTACATCCAATGAATTCCCACTAGATCGCATATTTGAATTTCCCTAACTAAATGAATGACGACGTGGACCATGATGTCAAAGAATTAAGGGGGAAAGTAGTTCTCCAATTGACATAACACTAAAACCCTCTCCCGCTCTAACACATTAAACGCTTGCCTGCTTATTTTTTTAGAAAATGGAATTGAAGAAGAAACAAAAGCGTATAGCGCTAAATTGCATGTCCTCCTCCATAACACCTGGATGGAAACATGCAATAGTTGTTGTATAACGATGTGAAAATAATGCGATTTCAAGGTGTTCATACGCAAATTATCATTCAAAAAAAGACTAACATTGGAAGAGTAGTCAGATGGTACCTTCATTCCTTGAATACATTTGGAAATTAATCTCCTATCATCCACTTACAAATCGTATGGGGTAGGAGGCAGTTAAGTTTGCTTCTTTCTCACCTACGGGGCTAGATTCGACCGAATATAAAGCTCCAACAAATCCTTCTGCACATTCAAGTTGTCCTTCCTCTTCTCGAGAACGTTAAATAAGTTTCCAATCAAACTCTCGCAAACATTCTTTTCAATATGCATTACATACAAACATTGTTGAACCTCCAAACTATCCCAGTACGGTAAATCAAAGAAAATTGATATTTTCTTCCAAGGTCCGTTGGGCGCTACACCCATCTTTGTTATCTTTTCCCCGAGAACAACATTCAATTTCTTCACCTTGTTGTGGATAACAACCCCCTTCAATGGTCTTGGAACATTCCTACTTTCCTTCCCACCAACAAAATGAAACGTGTCCTCCTGCAACTTGTGCTTCATAGGGAGAAATTTGTGTAACCCAAATACACAGTCTTTAAAAAATTCTTCAACTACTGGAAATCAGTCCCCTCTTCACATACGGGGCACGCCTTGTGCCCCTTCACCATATAACCCGAAAGGTTACCATATGCTGGAAATCATTACTCGTACAAAAAAGCATTGCCTTCAAGTTGATCATTGATCCCCGTAACAATAAAAAACATCAACACTCGTGGACTATACTTCCTTCAAATTTCCTATCAGAGGGGCCAAGTACATACCGATGTCATTTACAGGCTGTTTGGGTCCTAAAATCAACAAAGGTATCAACACATATTTTCTCTTTATGCACAAATACATAGGAAGGTTGTATATAGCGAGCAATTGCCCATTCCTAGGCTCACTTGCAAAGCTCGGATACTTCTTATCAAGTTTCTTCCACTGATCGACATAAGATAGATGAAAAATCATATCACATTCAAGAGAACCCCTTCCCATACACCACGCCATGTTCTTTGCATCCTTGGCATTCTTAAACAACCCTTTCAACCTCGAAATAATTGGAAGCTACCACATGCATTTTGCGGGGACCTGTTTCCTTACCTTTAAGATAACATCTCCGTCAACAACCCCATTTCTCATTTTCTTATAACGTGACACATGAAATGCGGGGAAATCCACCTCATTCTCCCATTCACCCCTGTACAAAACACAATCGTTGGGACAAGTATGCATTTTTTTTCTCCATTCCCATCAGACACAGAATTCTCTTGGCTTCGTAGAGGTTGTATGGTAACCCATTACCGATGGAAAAATATGATTCTCTTTGTGAAGACTCTGGATTGAGAAATTTTAGATCTTTGACTAAACGAGGGATTTCACAAACCCTTGTATAGCCTCACAAACTAACCAAAACTAGCCCTCGGGATCTTGAACAACTCGAGATTTATGAAGCTAACTAGAACGCAATATTAGTTCACAAATCAAAGGTATTGACACTTAATTAACCTATATAATTAAGCAACAATAAAGATAGCTCACAAGCACAGAGAATGATCTCAAATTTTTTATATGATTGATAAAAAGGTGGGGAGAGTCTCGGCCATACCCTTCAATTTATAGGGATACTCTAGCCCAAAAACCCTAATTACAATTGGAAATTGAATCAACTTATGGCAGTTTTAAGAAGCTAAAATCATATCTAACTAAATCTCCTAAAAATAAATGGTAACCTACTCGAATTATTATCAGAGAAACCTTGAAGAATATTACCTTATCTAATCATAGCAAATCTAAGTCTAATTAGAATAAAACTCAATATATTTGAAACCCTAATGGACTTGGCCAAAAATACTGGGCTGAATTGTCAAACATAGCTTTTAAAAAAGCCCACACGACCGAGCTATGGAATAAAATAAAATAATGTTACAATAGTTTACAAAGATCACACTACCTCATTAAAAGCCCGATGGGAAAAAAGTATAGTATTCTTCACGACGTCTTCAGTTAATCGACAAGCTTGAATAATTAATCCAATCCCTAGCTGATTTATTCTTTAGTTCTTCATCATGAAGTTGATCCATCAAAGCATTTAATGCTGCATCTCTAAGCTTAATTCTTGACCTTTTCATTGGCCCAACCATGTCACTTAGAGGATCCCGAACAAAACCCTTGAATGTTTAATCAAGTCGTGGAATATCTTCATTTATGGTGGTAATAGTCTTGGCATCTCCATCATTCCCTACATGGTCGAAAGGTTTCGGCTTCGAAACTGAATCATCTTCAAAGGTTAATGGAGATAAATCAGCAACATTGAAGGTAGTACTAACACCATAATCACCTGGTAGATCAATCTTGTAAGCATTATCATTTACACGCACCAATACTTTAAAATGACCATCACCACGAGGACTTAGTTTTGATTTCCAAGCATACGGAAACCTCTCCTTTCACAAATGCAACCAAACCCAATCGGCCTCCTAAAACCTCATAAGTTGGCGACCCTAGTTTGCTCTATCAGCATTCTGAGAATTTTTCCTTTCAATCTTCATTCGCACCTTCTCATGTAATCTTTTTACCAATTCAGTCTTCTTTTCTCCATCCAAATTTTGCACCTGTTTAAAATTTAAATGAATTAAATCAAGAGATGTATTTGGTAAAAATCCATAAACAATCTCAAATAGAGGCAAAGATGTAGCAGAATGAAAAGTGCGATTATAAGCAAACTCTGCAATCTAAATGTACACTTCCCAATTCTTCATTTTTTTCTAAACTAGGGCATGCAGAAGAGCCCCTAATGTGCGATTGGTGACCTTTGTCTGTCCATCAGTTTGCCGATGAATTGCCATAGAAAATAGTAATTTCATCCCTAACTTGCGCCATAAGGTATTCCAAAAGTAGTGCAAAAATTTAACATCTCTGTCTAATACTATAGAGGCAGGAATCCCATGTGATCCGACTACTTCCTTTAAAAATAAATCTGTGACATGTTTTGCGACATCTGTCTTTCTACAAGGAATAAAATGTGCCATCTTCAAAAATTGATCAATAACCACAAACATAGAATCAATACCTGATTGGGATTGTGGTATTCGAAGAACAAAATCCATAGAAATATCAACCCAAGTATGTGTAGGAACAGGTAAAAGAGTATATAAACCATGAGACTTAGTATTTGACTTCTACTTCAAGCAAAATCCTATCAACAGACATTGCCATTTTCGGCTAAAAGAAGTGTTCCCACGACAAATTATAATTTTTTAATGCACCAAAATGTCCCATTAAACCACCTGAATGAGCTTCTCTAACATGTAATTCACGCATAGAACATTGAGGAACACATAGCATATTATTCATAAAAAGGAACCCATCATGCCGAAAAAACTTATCATAAGCACCATTTTTTGCATGCAACATAAACAGATAAAAAATCAGGATCAGTAGCATATATTTCTCGCACGAATGAAAATCCTAACATAATGCATTCCAATCGTGTAAGTGAAACATGTCTACAACTCAAAACATCAGCAATAACATTTTCTTTACCCTTATTGTATCGCTAAACATAAGGAAATGATTCAATAAAACTAGACAATTTAGCATGACGCTTATTCAACTTCATCTGACCCTTCAAATATTTCAATGACTCATGATCATTATGAATAACAAATTATTTATGCAATAACTAATATTACCAAGTCTCTAATGCATGCAGAATTGCATAGAATTATTTATAATACATAGGATAATTCAGAGCACCGCCCTTTAGCTTTTCATTAAAGTAATCTATAGGTCGATTCTCTTGCATCAAAACAGCACCAATACCAACACCAAAAGCATCACAATGAATCTCAAAAGTACCATAAAAATCAGGCAAAGCAAGCACATGATCATTTCATAATTGTACTTTCAATTCATTAAATGTATTCTCTTGATTATCACCCAAACAAATTTCACATCCTTTTAACTAGTTCATTTAAAGGTGTAGCAATTGATGAAAAATCACGCACAAACCTTCTATAAAAACTAGCTAAACCATGAAAATAAAGCACTTGATTTGCATTGGCAGGTCTCGGCCAGGTCTTAATGGCCTCAATTTTGGGTTTGTTGACTTTTATGCCCTCCTTAGAGACCATAAAACTAAGAAACACCACTTCCAAAGCACAAAAAGTACACTTATTGATGTTTGCATACAGATTAGACTCACGAAGTGCAAGCAAAACCAATTTCACGTGCTCAACATGCTCATCAATTGATATAGAATAGATCAAAATGTCATCAAAGTAAACACAACAATCGACCAATAAACTTTCTCAAGACATGATTCATCAACCGCATAAAAGTACTAGATGCATTGGTTAATCCAAAATGCATAACAATCCATTCATATAACCCGAACTTAGTTTTAAATACTGTTTTCCATTCACCACCCTCCCTAGTTCGAATTTGATGATAACCCCGAGTCAAATAAATTCTAGTATATATCATAGATCCATGCAAATCTTCAAGCATATCATCTAACCTAGGGATATGATGGCGATATTTAATGGTTATCCTATTAATAGCATGACAATCAATACACATTTGCCAAGTTTTATCTTTCTTAGGAACTAAAATGATAGGCACAACACAAGGACTTAAGGATTCACGCACATATCCTTTTTGAAGTAATTCCTCAACTTTTCGTTGTATTTCCTTTGTCTCCTCAGAGTTTGTTTTGTAAGTTGGTCGGTTAGGTATAACCGAATCCAGAATCAATTCAATCTAATGCTCAATGTCTTGCAATGGTGGTAAACCTGGTGCAATGCCTTAGGAAAGACTTCCCAAAATTCCTACAACATCTCACCAAACTGTGGAGGAACATGCACATGTATATCCTCTTTGGCAAAATACCTTTCTTTAAAATGTAAAATTAATACATGAGAATGATTAGAGAAAGCATGATTCACGTTCCTAATTGATGCATAAAACGATTTTCCAGATTTAATTAGCAATTCACGTTTCATCATATAAACTGATGGTAAAGGACTTGGATGTGAAGATAAAACCTTTCGTGACTTTTCAGAATCATTCACCGACTTACATGACTTACCTAGATCGGCCACCCCTAGATTTTGGACGAAATTTTTGGGTTTTGCCTCCAATTTTAGTCTTTTGGCCGTGTTCCTTCAAACACAGACTAGGGTTCTGGTCGACCTCTTCTTGTTCAGTCATAAACTTTTCTTTGTTGCTTTCATGCGTCTCTGAGCCTAAATAATTTCCACTGGTGACAATGGAGTTAATGTATACCTGGTTCTATCCTTAATCACAGTGATTTTGTTAGTGAAACCATC
>JAULKM010101493.1:0-10147 GCA_032355605.1 Rubia tinctorum | reverse complement strand
GAAGAGGGTAAAATAAAGTACATTGGCTTATCTGAGGCCTCACCCGAGACTATCAGGAGGGCTCATGCTGTTCATCCCATTACTGCAGTTCAGCTGGAATGGTCCTTGTGGACTAGAGATTCAGAGGAAGAAGTAATTCCCACACTAAGGTTAGTCATCTAATGCAATGGTCTTTGGTCTTACCTCAGTTGTTATTAGTTATAAATCGTAAAGAGTTCAATTCATTCCGCTATAATGAAATCGGTTCCTATCTAATATAACATGCACTAATAAGTGTTACAAGTCAACTTTGTTGTGTTTCCGTTTGCAACCTCTATGGTCATGAGTTTAGGTGTAAACTCGATCTTGCTCATTAGTTCATGAATTGATTTAAGAGGGGTTAGCTTATCACCGTGTCGTACTCTCTGAGTATGATGAGTTTGTTGATTGATTATTATTCAATCATCCGTAGGGAGCTAGGAATTGGAATAGTTACATTTAGTCCTCTGGGCAAAGGTTTCTTCACTTCTGGTGCCAAAATGGTGGAGAAAATGGCCAAGGATGACTTCCGCAGGGTTAGTACCAGTGTTTCCCATCTCTTTTAAGCAAGTTACTTTATACTAATTTAATTTTATAAACATGAACTTTTACGTGGAATGGAGGAAGTACAATTTCCTTGCATTATTTATGTTGAGGGTGGGGTGTAACCTTTTTATTATAAGCAAGATATGAGGCTCATTATGTGTTACTCTTTCTTAAATGCGTTGATATACTCAGGTTAAAACTTCCATTATCCCCAACCTTCTACTCTTGCTAATTTGTGAAAAGTAATTCGTGAAGAATTTAGTCTATTCAAATCAATTTCATATTGATCTTGATCAGCTAGGTGCCTAATGACATTTTAGTAAAAGCTTTTAATCTTTTACGTTGTAATCCTTGGTAAATGGATGGAGAGTTGCAGGGGCAACGATGATAGACAACTGATTGTTTCCTGTTAAAATCTTTTCATTTCTTGATTAGTTTCGCTTGTGCTAATTACAGTTCTGTGTTCTGTAATTTGCTATACTTGCAGTCTGTCCCAAAATTCAATGCTGAGAATCTTGAGCACAACAACAAGCTGTTCGAGCGGGTTCAAGAAGTGGCCGAGAAAAAGGGATGCACCACTGCTCAGTTAGCCTTAGCATGGGTTCATCATCGAGGTGATGATGTCGTTCCCATTCCCGGCACCACCAAGATTGAGAATCTGGAAAGCAACATCAAGGCTTTGTCTGTGAAGTTGACTCCAGAGGAGATGGCTGAACTTGAAACCATAGTCTCAGCCGATGCATTCAAGGGTGACCGGTATTCGGGTGCATTTGGTGCACTGACTTGGAGGACAGCAAACACTCCCCCACTCTCATCCTGGAAATCCACTGACTAAGAACCTTTGATGGTCTTTTATGGAACTTCAGCTCCAGTTATCATGTTCTGTGGTTGTATGCCTGAGCTTAGTTAATCCATGAAACTTTTGTATGGGTTAATAAGGGTTGACATAAATGGCATCTTAAATAATTTTTCACAGTTTTTCCATTGCTGGTCTATTTATATTATTTTTAATTCAAAATACACACTTAGATGAGTGAGTGATTATATCAGCTCCCTAAACCGTTTCAAAAGAGCAAAGAATTTAGTATGTTACAACTTTTAGGCCAAGTTACACTTGGTCCTTTGCTAAGCAAAATCAAATAGATTTTTGGGGGGTTATTAAAATAATACGTAAATGTTGCCATATCAAATTGCTCCACCCTCTTTGTCGAGTCGAAGATTGTATGGCTAGATTTCCATTGTATTCTAGCTTCCCATGAGTATCCATGAATCTAGTTGAAATTCATTGTTGGTCTAATATGCACTACTGTAATACTCCCTAAGTTCCCAAGCCAGGAGCTCCGACGATACAACCCTTAACAGGTTGATGAAAACATCCCTGGCACCGCGCAGCCAGGGAGCTGTTACGTAGCTTGATTACATTAGGGTAAGAAAACAACTCTGGGCTAGTGTAACCAGGGAGCTGCTAGCCAATCTTACAAAGAGATTGGGGGAAGAGAGTGTGTGAGAGTTCTTAATTCAAGAACAAAACAAGCAGCTCCATTGGATCAGTTAAAACAAAGAAATCAGTTTGATGAAATGAAAAACAAGAAGCTGAGAATTGTATTGCCAAAACTTGGTTCAAAATGTTACACTGTACATGCTTTTATACAAAAGGGAAAAAGCTGAGCTAATGAACTGATTAACTACTAACTAACTAACTAACTAGTAGTTATAACCATCAAACCAATTGAACCGGTTTAACATGAGTATCAACTGAACCGGAACCAACTTAACTTCTATTTCATTAGTTTTGTCCTTCTTGTTCCTCCTGTGAACCATCCTTTTATGGTTGTGGACTTTCATCATGTATTTGTATTTATTTAAATTTTGCGGCCTCTTCTTTTACCCAGGTTCTTATAGCTTCCTCACTTGTAGTCCTTATTTTCTTCCTCCCGCCCAGTTTGCCTTTTCCTTTTGAAATCTTCCTGACCGTTTTGAGACCTAACTTGTGTTTATATAGTTTTCCTTTAGAGATCATGTAAGAGTCTTTGTAGCCTGAGTTGTTTGTGGTAGAATCTTATATGATTATGAGTTATTTATCTCTATCATTCACCGAGTCCATTAGCATCGGCCTTGCCATTTTCTCCACCGGGGGATCAACACAGTTATGACTGCCTTAATGATGTTGCGATTGAGCCACTAATAACCCTTTCCATTCATTCCATTCCATCCCCTTCTCTTGCATTTTTGCTGTCTCTTGTCCACCAATATTATAATTATCTCAATCATTGACACTGCCTACATTTACTGCCCTCACAACCAAGTTCCTATTTTCCTCTTCTACTCTAATAATAGAAAGAGGAGATTCCAGGATTACTTGATTTTCATGGATCTATGGCTGTACCTCCCTTGCTCGTTGATCCTCCCTGTTGATTGCTCCTTGCAACTCACTGCCTGGTTGATTTCTCTGTGAGAACTCCTGCATTTCTTCCTCAATTTTGCTCTGCTGTTGCATCAACATTGACCATTTGAAAACAGCATAAAAAACAAAACAATTCTGTGAATGCCATAAACACACAGTAGAGAAATCTGTTATCAAAATGAAGAAGCAGAGGGAAAAAATTTCTGTGTCTATTGATCTGAATCAGTTCTGTACAATAATGCTATATATACACAAGTTTACTGAGCTAAGCTACTTGACAAACAGTTATACTAACTACTAACATAATCTAACTTCTGTTAAATAACTACTAACAGATTCTTTCACTCCCCCCCTCAAGATGAACTTGGGGTAAATAAAAAAAGTTCATCTTGATCAGGAATGATTGCAGAACATCTGCAGCCAAAGGATTTGTAAGGATATCAGCCAACTGAAGTTTGGTGGAAATGGGATGAGGCACAAGGAAGCCAGCTTTAAACTGATTTTTGGTAACATGGCAATCTATCTCTATATGTTTAGTTCTCTCATGAAACTTGGGATTCTCCACAATGTAAATGGCACCCTTGTTGCCACACCAAAGGGGAATTAGAAGCTGTAAAGGAACTTGAAAATCATCAAGTAGGATATCCATTGGAGTTCAGTGGTTGTGAGTGTCATGCTTCTATATTCAGACTCAGCAGAAGACCTAGAGACAGTT
This sequence comes from Rubia tinctorum, assembly GCA_032355605.1. NCBI lineage: Eukaryota > Viridiplantae > Streptophyta > Magnoliopsida > Gentianales > Rubiaceae > Rubia > Rubia tinctorum. Next base: position 6,464 of record JAULKM010101493.1, on the reverse strand, counting down.
TGCTGCTTCTTCGATTTCCAAGAAACCATGACATGATCAAGGAATATACAGAATCTAGTAACAGATTGCCTGGAATCCTTGCATCTAGCCCAGTCAGCATCACAGTATGCTGTGAGTTGAAAATTGCTGGAACTAGGATAGAAAACACCATGAGAAGGATAAGTGTGAAGATATTTAACCACATGAAGAGCCCTTGACAAATGATGTTTGTTTGGAAACTGCATGAATTGACTTAATTGGTTGACTGCATAAGTTACATAAGGTCTTGTGGCATTAAGATAAAAGCAGTCTTCCAATAAGTCTTCTATATACACTGGGATCAGCTAGGAAAGGAGAAGGAGCTGTCATATCCCATGTAGCAGGAAGTGAAGAAGATGTGCATTTGGCACCAAGATAACCAGTATCCTCAATAATGTCTAAGATATACTTTCTTTGAGAAAGATATATACCTGCTGCAGATCTTGCCAACTCAAGTCCAAAGAAGAATTTAGCTGGTCCAAGATCTTTGATTGTAAAATTAGAATGCAGAAAATCCTTGACTGCTTGAATATCATCAGTATCAGAGCCAGCAATCAGAATATCATACACATAAATAATCAAGGCAAGGTGCTGATCATCAGAAAACTTAGTGAACAAACAGTAGTCATTCTGTGACCGAACAAATCCATAAGATAGAAGTTCCTTAGTCAGCTCACCATTCCATTGTCTAGAGGCTTGTTTAAGGCCATATAAAGACCTTTTTAACTTGCAGACTTGGTGTGCAGAAGCTTTGGAATAACATGCAGGAGGAAGCATATAAACCTCTTCATCCAAGTATCTATGTAGGAAGGCATTATTAATATCAAGTTGTTGAATACTCCAATTATTTGCTGCTGATATAGCTAGAAAGAGTCTGATGGTAACTATTTTAGCCACAAGTGAGAAGCTGTCAAAATAGTCAACTCCTTCAATTTGATTGAAACCATTGGCAACAAGTCTGGCCTTGTATCTGTCAATGCTTCCATCTTCCAAGAACTTTATCTTGTATACCCATCAACATCCAATTGACTTCTTTCCAGGTGGTATATCAACAAGCTCCCATGTATCATTTTCCTCAACAGCCTGCAATTCAGAATTCATAGCAGCAATTCATTCTTCATGTAAACTAGCAATTTTATATGACTGTGGTTCTTTTATTTTTGAGACTTGAGCAAGAAATGCCAAATATGTAGAGGAAAATTGAGGTGGACAGGCTGGATTATGTAAGGTAATGAGTATAAAATTAGTTTGCCATACTGGCTTTTGTATACATCTAGTACTTTTTCTGATGACAGGTTCTATGTGGTGATGAGATAATGGAGAGGATTTATCATGAGATAATATAGGTTCAGTGTTGTGTATATGTTGAGTCATAAAAGGTGAAGAACAGTTGGATTGAGGTAGAGAATCAACATATGTAGTATGTGTAAGAAATGGATCAGAAGATAAAGGTTGAATGTGAGAAATGGAATTGATAGAAGAAGACTGATTGTCATGAGAAGTGCAAATGGGTAAGGAAGAAGAATTGTAATAGGAAGGAACAATAGGTAAAGAGATAGAATCAGAATGTTTGAATTTTGTAGCATAAGGAAATATTTGCTCATGGAAAACAACATCTCTGGAAATGAGAATCTTCTGATGAGTGATATCAAAGAGTTTATAGCCTTTCTTATCAGGTGGATAACCTATCATTAGACAAGGTAAGGCTCTAGGCTGGAATTTGGTTTTATGAAGAGTTGTATCAGTGGAAAAACAAAGACAACCAAAGGTTTTTAGAAAAGAATAATCAGGTGTCTTGTTCATAAGAAGTGTATATGGACATTTCCAAGATAGAATGGTTGAAGGAGTTCTGTCAATGAGAAAAGTAGCAGTGAGGATATATTCTCCCCAAAATCTCTTTAGTAAGTATGACTGAAACAGAAGGGATCTAGCAACATTTAAAAGATGTTGATGTTTTCTTTCAACCACTCCATTTTGTTGTGGAGTGTGAGAGCAAGACTTTTGATGAAAAATGCCTAGTTCTGATAAAATGACACTGAATGTACTGTTAACAAATTCTGAAGCATTGTCAGTTCTTATTTTCTTGACAGAAGTATTGAACTGATTTTTCATCAAAATAAAGAAGGATTTCAAAATGAATGGAACACTGTCTTTAAATTTGATCAAGACTGTCCAGGTATACTTTGTATAATCATCTACAATGGTAAGAAAATGTTTTGTACTAGAAATTGTAGGAACACTATAAGGTCCCCACAAATCAATATGTAAAAGATCAAAAGCATGTGAAGAGAAATTTTTATTGATTGGAAACTTAAGCCTTTTCTGCTTGGCTTGAGGGCAAACTGTACATATGTAGTTTTCTTGAATTGAAATATCTACATGATCAATCAAGTGCTTGAAAACACTGTTGGAAGGATGTCCTAGTCTATTGTGCCATACATGAAAAATCAGTACTAGTAGGCTTATTTGCATACAATGAATGATGATTTTGGCTAATACAAGAAAGGCTAAGACTATGTAGTGCCACTTGAATGGTATCCTCTGAAAAGGAATGCTTATCTAGAATATACAGCCCTTGGACTTCCTTTGCAACTGCAATGACCTTATTGCATTTAAGGTCCTGCAAAAAGCAGAAATGTTTAAAAAATTCAACATGGACTGAAGTGGTTTTCAGAAGCTTACTGACAGATAGTAAGTTGAAGTGAAAAGATGGTACATGTAGACAATCAACAAGAGTCAGGTTATTTGGCATATGTATCTTTCCTGTGGAAGTGACATATTTTGTTGTGTTATCTGGTAAATGCACATGTGTTGTTATTTGTGTTGTGGTATAAAAATCAAAGAAAGCTATATTACTGCACATATGACTACTTGCCCTAGAATCAATAATCCAAGAAGAACAATTATATAAGAAAGCAGTATTACAAGTATGAAATGGAATGCTACCTGAAAAATCTGTCAGGTGAGCCAAGTTTACAAAGTTAGTAGGAGCTGTCATCTCTTGTGCCTTTCCTTTCATAGCTTTTCCAAGTTCTTGTTGAATTAAACTTGTCAGAAGACTCTGCAACTGTGACTTTCCATTCTGAGAGTTCATTTCACCCATGTTCATCACCTGATCATCTTGCATAACATTTGCTGGTGCGGAGGTTGCCACAACATGAGCATTGTGAGGATATCTTCCTCTCTGTGGTGGTTTCCCTTCTCTATTTTCATAGAACCAGTCAGGGAATCCTTTGATTTTGAAACATGTCTCCTTAGTATGACCCATCTTCCCACAGTGATCACACTTAAGATCTAGATTTCTCAGCACCTTCTGTTTGTATCCCTCCTTTCCATAGCCAGTATTTGACTCATACTGATTTCTTTTCTGATATGAACCTCTTGCCAGCATTACTGCATTCTGTGGTGTATCTTCAGCATATATATCATTTATCATCCTTCTCCCAACCATAGCAGAAATCTGACTTTGTCCCTGATATCCAATTTGTGCATTTCTTTGTTTCTCTACCTTTCCAACAATTGCACAGGCCTTGGCCAAATTTGGAAGTGGATCCAGCATCAAAATCTGATCTATAACAGCCTTATACTCCTCATTCAATCCCATAAGAAACTTATGCATCTTATCTTCCTCTTCTTCCTCTATAATTGCTTTTATAATATCCACATTTGCAGCAATCACAACAAAAAGATTTTCTTCTAGGCCTAATGCATGCAAAATGATCCCACCATCCTTTCAGTTTGGTAAAATATATGGAGACTGAATCACTTTCCTGTCTCATATTACTGAATTCTTTCTTCAACTCATGTATCATTTTTCCATTACTTTCCCCAAATCTGTCTTTTAGTTCTTCCCAAATATATCTAGCATCAGTTGCAAACAGAAAACCTCTAGCTATTTCTTTACACAGAGAATTTTGAATCCATGCTACAATCATAGCATTGACCTTTTTCCATTGCTTGTAAGTAGGATGACCAGAATCAGGTTTAACAACATCTTCAGTTATAAACCCTAGTTTATCTTTGGTTTCCAAAGCAATTATCATAGATCTACTCCAGGACAAGTAGTTTACCTCATTCAGTGGTTCTGTCACCAAAATCTGGTTTGAATGATCATTGTTCTGCAGATACAGAGGATCCTCCACTTGAAATCAATATTAACCGTCATCTTCATCGCAATTTTGTGCCTCTTTTCATGCTCCACCATTCTTTATCTGTTGCTGCACTAAATTTTCCCCAGTCTCCGTCGTAGTCATCGCAATATCTTCAGAAATTCGCGGAAGGATTTTGTGATATGTGGTATGAATCCGAAATCAGCTAATTGATTCTGATAGAGGTAAGATATGTGTAGCAAATCACACGAGCCTAATGCTCTGATACAATGAAAACAACATCAAAGACAAAACAATTCTGTGAATGCCATAAACACACAGTAGGGAAATAAGTTATCAAAATGAAGAAGCAGAGGGAAAAATTTTCTGTGTCTATTGATCTGGATCAGTTTTGTACAATACTGCTATATATACACAAGTTGACTGATCTAAGCTACTTGACATACAGTTATACTAACTACTAACAGAATCTAACTTCCGGTAAATAACTTCTGTTAAATAACTACTGACAGATTCTTTCACCATTCCCAATCCTTCTGGATCCAACGTTCCCACTCCATGTGTGAATCCTGTTCATGTACTGGCCCTAAGAATCCATTTGGCAGTTGTGGATCATAGCCCTGAATATGTTTCTCCTACTCTAGCTCTCCATTTTCCAAAATTGATTGCTCTGGAATGTTAATGTTGCCTGAAACTTGTCCCCTTGCATGCTGGTCCAATATATCATCCTCATCCATCTACTCTTGTTCCTGTTGAGCTGGTTCTAACTCGTCATCCGTATTTACTACACAATGAAATCTGTTAGGGATTGTAGCTTCATTTAGTTCCTGGAAGAAGTCCACCTGCCACTCCATAAAATCGACTTGAAATGTTGTATACCTCTTGTGTTACCCTGTGCTCGTATTGACGCCGGGTACAATTCTTTTGAGAGAAAAAATGATATCCATTCCTCTCTCTTGGTTGTGCTCCTACAGTTTGCTTTCCAGAAAATGTAATAGTGCCACACTATTCTGTATCTCAATACGGCCACATCTCCGACAAAACTTGTGCACCCTTTCGTATCTGCATTCCCCCCAGTAACGGTGGCCATTCGGCATATTGACAAAAATCCGGGAATCAATGGAAGTCGGATATGAACCAGCACTCTTGCTTTCATGTATCTGAGATTACGCACCGGAAACTGATGCGCCTCCACCTCGACTACTTCTCAAACATAGTTTTCCAATCTCTGAGCTCTCTATGGTGTGAAGCTATTCCATGAATGCGTACAGTGAGCATTATTCACTGTACTACCACTCTATAGTATCAATGGATCCCACCTCTTGACTGCGAAAAAGCCTTCCGCTATAGCATATGGAGTGTTATGCATTTTGGTCGCAATGTTTGCTAGCTTTATGGCATAAAAATTCCTATGCCTATGGTTCACCCTGGCCTCAAATCCCTAATGCTGTTGCAACTACTGATCTAGTCTCCAGCTTGGGTAACTCCAGTCATCTAGCCAATATCCCAAAACGCATCGCTTTCTTCTTGGTCTCTGGTAACGATTATCTCGAACTAGTCTCGAAACGTGCCTGCTTGTGCTCTCTACCTTCCCAAATACTTTTTAGAAGATTTCAGCTAGATCCTTATGTGCCGCCCATACAACCAATCAGCAATATAATATAAGCTTACCTTGAACTTCGTAGCCCTTTGACCTTCTGTTCTTTTACTTAACCGCAAAAAAATGCCGTCCATCTTTTCCACTTTCCTTTTGTCCTGTTTCCAACATGAATCTTTGCCCCTTTCCTTAATGTAAAGTCAAATACATCTCATGGATTAAATGTGTTGGCAATTGTGAACTAGTGATAAAAAAGAAAACATTCCATGTTGGAACATACCGCTGAAAACATACTATGTTGGAACATACTGCCGAAAGCATATTTGCGAGAAGAATATTGCGATAGAATTTGTCTATGGAAATTGGTGATTTACGAAATATTTATTCCAGCTGTGTAGAAGCATAATGGAATTATGCAAAATCCCTTTATTTATGGAATTGGATTAATGGAATCTTATTGGATAGTTGAGATAAGGTAAATCCCTCTATTTATGTGATATAGATATGCTTCAAAAGTAGATAAAGAATAGGAATATTATGGATATAATTATGGAGCTATTCTGATCTGTAATGGACTATAAATGGAGGACATTATATGGCTGCAAGGTAACGAAATTCATTGAGAAAATCTGCACATCAGATTTCAATCATCCGAGAAGCTTTGCGAGAGCCAGAATTACCATGTTCCAACATACACGACCCGTGTGCTAAAATTCAGAACGTATGCCTTAATTTATCGG
>JAULKM010101492.1:0-10148 GCA_032355605.1 Rubia tinctorum | reverse complement strand
AAAAACAGTACTCTTTTGTCTCATCGCTATTTACACTTTTATTTTTTTGACAATTCTCTATCAAAAAATTAACCGCAAATTAAACTCGAGAGTGGCAATGCTCACCACGATTCACCGTGAATACACATTCTGAGGCGCATCATGTACAACCCCGAACATTAGTACCTCATATATTATTTTTAGGGGCATCAACCACCTGATTGCTACAAACAAGGGACATATGACCTTTAGGATCACCCTAACCCCAACAAGATCAATATGATTATCGACCCACTCGCCGTAAAACTCCCATATTGTCCATAGACCGGCAAACTAGTTATTTAATATAATTTAATTCAAAGAACACAACGTTCATGCATACGTGACCTTAGCATTAGAAATTTTACCAAACAAACATAAAGAAGCAATACATTCTAGTTCATTCTAGGGTCTGGCACTAAATCATGTAATAACCTTAACTAGTTGCACTTCCTAATTTCTATCGTGCATAATCATTAAATCACAAGATAATAATAATAATAATAATAAATGCATAAATAGGATGAATTTAATAATCTCACAAATATCTAATTAAACATATTTAGAAAATGCTCCTAAGTATTTAACTACTATAAACTAACCCATAACAAATTTGGGTTTAAAAGACATAAAGAATGTCAACTGAACAAAGAGAGAAGTGAAATGTACACATGATAGATTCAACATCCACCTCCTCTCCCCTTGTCCAAAAGAATGAAGGATTTTTGTATCCTAATATGAGTTTAATGGATTTTTGTCCATTAAAGTGTCTAAATCTTGATTTGTGAGCTTATTTGTATATTGCACGTAAGACCTTCGAAGTAGATGAATGAAGGCCAATTTCAAAATTGGTACAAGATTGAAGGTCGTGAGTCAAAACGTTGTAGAAGATACAAGGGTCGAAGAAAAGAAGCCAAGTTTGAAAGCGTTGAAGAAGTGCAGGGGGTCGTGTAAAACTGCACGGTCCGTGCCACCAGTCCGTACCACCAATCCATGCCACCAATTCATGCCAAAAGAAAGTCCCAGACGATGGGGCGTGAAAATTTGAACAGCTCGTAAACAAAGAACTGATGAAGAACAAGACACGGTCGATGGTACGTTGAAATGTGCACGCCTCGTGCACTCAGAAGCTGGGAATCACAAGTCCCAGGCAATGGGCCGTGCACATTTGCATCCCCAAATCGAGATCCCATGCAATATTGCGCGACCAGTACCACGCCGACACTATGGGTTTACACAACTTAGCTTTTTTAGGCCCATTTATCCTACCTTTTATATTTACCACCTTCAACCTCCTAGGGTTTAGTAAGTAGAAAGTAGACTTAGTTAGTTTCACTTTTAGTGTGTTAGGTAGGAAGGGAGTCTAGGTTTCTCTCTAGAGTTCTTTTTTTTTCTCTCTTCATTTACTACTTAGATTCATGGCATTTATTCCAATGATTTACATGGATCTATTGGTAGTAGGGTAGTTTATTTCTTGGGGTAGTTATTTGTCGGTATGATTTGACATGATTTGTGAGACTCGTTAGATTCATCCTATTTTTCTATGTAATAAATATCATGCTTATTTGTAGTTTAATTTCTTAATGTGATTTATGCTATGAAATATGTTAAGATGCACACTTGATTAATTTCTTGCATGATATCGTGCTAGGTTTTAAATGCTAATTTGGGAGTGTTGGATTATTAGTGCTATGGTAGTCTTGTGAATACCGAGAGGATTTGCGCGATAGATCCACCTTGTGAGTGACTAGATGGTAATAGACAATCATCTTAATTGGCTAGTTTTGTGAGGGAGTGCATGTTAGCTACATCAGACCTACCATGTGTTATGTTATTTGAATCCTAACGAGGGAAAACCTAGCTTATCCCGATAATTGAGCATTTTTTGTTTGTAGCGACTAGGGTGGTGCAGACTCTAGAGTTTTCACGAGGTACTAATGTCCTCTTCTTTTTTATTTCTAGGATAGGTGCTCATAGTGGAGGTCCCAGGTTTGTCTGCATCTATCTATTGCAACCTATGCAATGCATAGTTCCTTTAAGTTGGGGCCAGTTAACCCCGATAGTGAGCTACGTGGGTGGTCAGTAGAGAAGAGCACTGCTAGCAAATTACGGAGGAAGTGAGATGTTTAGGAGGGGGAAGAACTAGCTGTGTGGCAGGCTGTGAGGGTTCCTGAGGAATTAATATCTCTATGCTGTGTGATAAAACATGAAAATAGGTTGATAGTTGCTTATGTGAATTAGAATCTAGGATCAAATCTATACATCTATCATGTGATGAAAATAACTCCTAAGATTAGTTAGTTTATATTTTATCTCGTTTTACTTGAATGACTAGTAGTTTTAGTTCAAATATAACCCCCACGCCCACCCACCCCTTTTTTACTACTAGTTAATCCTAACACATGATTAGGGTGGCACTCGAGAGTGGATTGTGTTTAGCTAACCTTTAGGCTCTAATATCTCTGTGGACGACCATGTACTTGCTACTATTTACTTTTATCGTAGTTAGGAGTCAGATCAAGAGAAATATATAAATATTTATCTTTGACCCATCGTATTCATGGGATGAACAACCCAACAAGTGCAGCTTAGCCATGTTGATTTACACAGTCCATTTTGGAGCCTTGGTCTTGGATCTTCTAGGACGTTTCCGAACACACATGCTATGTAATTTTAAATGGTCAATTTTCTGGGACCTTTATTCATAGTGAGATGATTTTATGAGCAATACAAACCGTGTAAATTTACACGATCCATTTCTTGGGACTTCTTTCCAAGTTCTAGCCAGCTTCTGAGCGGCACAGTTCGTGCTATTTGAACATCTTCCACACTAGGTTTCAAAACTTGGTTTGTTTCTCCTCTTCCTTTCTTCTAATCAAACCATACTTCTACCACTTTGTCAAATGGTATTCAATCTTCTACCAACCTATCGATTGACCCTCTATATACTACCATTCTTGCGAATGGTCTTCTCTAATGATAGTCTCTAAATAAGCTCGCAAAAATAAGTATTATTTGACCAACTCATAGAGGTAAACATGTTAGACTATAAATGCTCACAAAATAGGCAATTAGGCCAAATAACCACACTAGGTGATTCTAACCCTAAGGTGGTTTTCTAAACTATACTCCTGAAGCACAATTAACACAATTCCTAGAACTACCTTAACCAAAAATATAATGGCTTGCCAACCCTCACATCCTGATCTAAGATATTCTAAAATACCGAAACACAAAATCATGTCATCATAAGAATGAGGTATAAACATCCAAATAAGAACAAAAAGATAGCTTACTTTAACCAGAAATTCCACAAATGGGCAAAAACAAGAGAAGATTTCAAATATTCTAATTGCTCTCATTTTGTCTAGAAGCCCTCTTGGGTTTTCATCCTGAATTTCTTTCAAATCTCACACCTCACCTTTTGCCACACATTTTATGCATCTCATTTTTACATAGCGACCAGCACCTGCGGGGTCATTCTAATTATCCCACGGGTGCTAGAGGATCAAAGATAGAATTTTTGTATGTTGCTCCCGACTTCACTCCTAACTACGATAGAGGTAGATAGTGGAAAGTCCAATGCTTTTCACAAAGATAATAGAGCCTAAATGCAAAATAGAGATTTTAACTGTATTTGGATATTTTAATGATTTTTTAGCTCAACCAGATGTTGTATATTGTTCTCTAAAATGGAGAATTGGAGGAAAGAAAAGATTTCATTCTCTGTATTGGTAGAGAAAGGATGAAATACTTGGAGAATTATAAATTTAATGATATTAATGTTAATCATGTTAAATTTAAAGGTAATTTCCTTATTCATGTAAATAATTTCTATATCTAGCTTTCATGACTACAATAGCTGTCATGCGTAGGAACAAATTTTGACTGGCGACATTGGCCCTCCCCCTCCCGGTGTCGCTAATAAATAACCTTTTCACAGAAGATCTACCATTAACCGAGAGGGGTCCGTCAAAGATAAAATTTGTATTGTTGATCTCGTCCCTACTACTATGCTACCTATTGGGTAGATAGTGGCAAGATCGTGGTCGTCCACAGAGATGTTAGGAATCTAATAATCAACTACACACAGTCGTGATCAGGTCGTCAATCTGATCACATGTTAGGAATAGCTAGTATTGCTAAAACAGGGTTTGAGGGGTTTTTACTAACAACTACAAGCCTGAAATAACAAGAGAATAAATTATGTAATTTAACACTTCGGGAGTATTTGCGTAACATGATCAATGTTGTTTCGATCCTCGATTCCATCACGTATAAGAACTACAAACCTAATCTAGTGTTTATGACACATGGTGTGGTTAATTGTCAACACTTCCCCCTACTTGTCACGTAGGGTGCGAATGTAATCTTCCATCGGCACCGCCTCCGTAATTAGGGGAGTGCAACAAAGGCCCTACCTACTGTTCAGATCTGAATCTCCCCTGTACGATTACGTCCCAGGTACTACACTACAAATGCTTCTCCCTAGACCTAAAAAGGAAAAGGGGGTGAAGCACTTTATCGATGGTTCTAAGGTTGCAAAATCGCTAACTTTAGTTTGCTACTATAGCTATCTCTATCGGTAACCCTTCGTGCCAATTTACCGGCTAAGATTAATGTAAGATCGATCATAATGTTGACTCAACAACCCACATGCAAACACCCATACAGTTCCGGACTATCGTTACCCCAAGCACATCTGGGTTTCCCTCCTCGGGGGGATATCAATAATTGCTCAAACATGAAAGTTGATGTCGTAATCCAACCAAGTAAAGCCTCTGGGGTTCACTGTTAAGTATCTTCTCCAGCAAAATAGATCCCGGAATGACTTCAGGGAAAATATGGACGATCAAGTAAGTATTTTCCTTAGAGAATTAGAATTTATCATTTTAGTCTCACTTACCTTCTTCAATGCTAATCTCCCTGTATTTTTAGATGTCTGCAATTGTGGTTCCATATTGTCAGCATTTGAGATAGTGGACTGCATCATGTTTCCTACAATCTAGGTTCGTGGTTAAACTTCCAAATGTGGTTTCACCTTTATCTGTTAGTTTTCGAGTCTCAGATAAGGCTCCACATTTCTCAGTTTGTTGATGATGTGATCATTGGGCGTCACAGTTGAGTATTAGGCTGGGCATAAAGCCCTGCCACCTCCAGATTATGGGGTAGGTATACCCCATAAGCCTCCCCTAGCCATGAAGATTAGTAAATACGAAGTGAGGACTTTTTATTTTTGTACTCCCTATGTCCCAATTCAAGCTCCAATTTAACTATTCATTTAGTAAAAACTTCTTAACTTTGTCCCTAAAATTGAATAGGTGTATAAGTATAAATAATATTGAGTGGTAACTTATTAGATTTTTTTATGACATATATTTTCAGAATATCAACTTTTATAATTTTTAATAATACTTTATATAAGATATTAAGGATCAAACAATTTTTGAGTCAACTGTTAAAAGTCAAAGTGTGCAGCTTGAATTGAGACAGAGGGAGTAGTATATTTGTGAACTGTTGTTAAAGCTATAACAATATGTTCGCCTTTAATATAACTAATATTGTCTTCACGAAGCGTTACTTGCTTCTTGGCTACTAATGCGATGTTGTTTGCGTTTTCACTTTTGACATTTGAAATTCAAATTTAAATTTTCTCCTTATCTGCTATACTTGTAATTAATTTAGTCGTTTGAGAGTTTGCATCATTGACCCGAGATTTCCTCCTCCTTATTCGTTGTATTGTTCCTAAAATCTTTCTCATGCAGTTGTGTTTTCCCCTTTATAAATGGTTCAATTTTGGTTATTTGATTATGTCAGTATTTAGTGCATTGCATATACGTATACCCCGTCTGCTTCTCGTATTCCTAAAAAAGTAAGTTGTTTTTTGACAGACATTAATCATTACTTTCTTTGTCTGATTCGACTTCTCTTACCTTTTTAGTTTCATAAATTAAATATCCTAACCCATTTGTATTATTCATCTTCTTCTTCTCTCTTTTATTGCTCCTTTTCCTCGTAGCTCTTTATCAAACCGTAAGTTTTTCCTTTTCCGATCTTCCTTCTTTGTAGGGCGATACTTATACTTGTGTTTTTGTGCATCGTCTCTATTATAGTAGTTTTCTTTTTGAAAGTTAATCTTGGGATTCTCCGATTGGTTATCTTCTGTGTATGCTCTGTGTTTTTTCTTCGACTTTTGCAGAACTATACCCTTTTTGCTATTTGTAACTTCTAATTGATTAGTTTTCATCTGGATCTTAGGAGTTCTCACTGCTTCAATGTCTACCTCTAACAACCTTCAGTAAAAGATGTTCCTATTGATAGTGTCGATTTCAGGGAGAATTCCGACCATCCCGCCGGTTCTTCTTACGTTAGCAGTATTCTCTCTGATTATTTCTTGGAAAATCTTAAGGATTATTATCCTTTTTTAATCTTCGTATGAGCTTAGGGCTCCTGAGCCTTCTGAAAGCATTCACACCCCCTCCTTCTGGCTTTATCTCCTGCTACTAGGGGTGTTCATCGGTCCAATACCAGACCGAACCGAACCGGAACTGGTTAGGACCGGAACCAGAATTGTAAAAAAGTTTGGATGAGGACCTGACCGGTTAGGGATTATTTAGGACCATGACCGACCGGAATTATTCCGATTTTAGACCGGATTATAGTAAAATTTATTCTTCTACAAAAATATTTTGGTGGTAAAAAAATTCAATCAAAAATTTATTTTTAAAAGATGGTAAACCCAAAGTTATTGGAAAAAATTTACCTCAAAATATGGAAGAATACTAGCTCATCGGAAATAAATCTAAAATAGCATATAAACTTAAATTATATATACATAAAATATATATATAAGAGTAAGTTACCAGTCCATCTGGTCTGGAAAGGAAAAATTGGGTCTTAGACCGGACCAGAAGTCGAAATTCTAAAAAGTCTTGGATAGAAAATTGGACCGAATTTCTATATCTTCGGTTCCGATCTTTATATTCCGGTCCGGTTTAGTCCATTTTACCGGTCCGAACCAGTTCATGGACACCCCTACTAGCTACTTAGATTATCTTAAGTTTCGACTTGTTTTTCCCTGACCTCAGCATGTTCTAAACTTACTCTCACATTATCGGATCGCATTATCTCAGATTCACCCTAAAGGTTTTTCAATTTTTGTTGTCTTCTACCATATGTGTGAAGCGGCCTAAGTTTCCTTTTCCATTGATATATTTTGTAGTCTTTATCAGCTTTGCAGGGTTAAAAATTCATCTGAAGAATTCACCCTTTACTCGGTCATTCCAACCGTCAAGTTTGTCAGTGAATTCCCTAATAATTATGGTGTGTGGCCTAAAAAGTATTTTGTTCTGAAACCTGGTAATGGTAATCAACAATATTTTCCAGTTTGGAACTATAATGTTCTTAAATAAAAACATCCTATGGTTATGGTTCACCTTAATGCTGAGTCTGAGGTTGTATTAGCACTTAGCGAACATTCGATGTTTCTTCGCAATGCTAAGATTGTGAGCGAAGGTGTTTGCTTGTCACTATTTTGTTGTTTTTTAGTGTCTTATTTATTTATCACCTATTGTTTTCATTGTCTTGTTGTCTTTTTGTGCTCGTCTGACTTACTTTGTATACTAAATTGTAGATGTGAATTTACCAAGCATCCCGCTGGGAGAACTTTTTTCGTTGATGATGAAGATGAATAACCCAAAGATATGGCTTTTCAGACAAGGTGGTCGAAGCTGGCTGCCAGCTACAAACTTCTGAGGCTACCACTAAAGAAAGTAGGGATATCTTTCTCGCAATACTTATGACACTTCTCATAGAAGAAAGGACAAGGAGCGTACATGTGGGTCTTCTAAATTTTTAGAGCCTCCTAAGAAAAAAGGTGCATCGGCCATTCCCACTCTAAGCCCCCACCGCGAAGCCATGACTTAATGGTTGAAGGAATTATTCCCGCCACCTGATAAGAGGCCAAATGCATGTATTTTCTGAAGCATGTAGCATCTCTTTTGTCATCATTTTGTTGGAAGATTGCTAAATTTAAGTAGGTTTGGGGTTGGACGACCATTTTCGGTTTTTCATATCTAAATTCTTATTTTCTTTACCTACTTTGAATCTATTGGAATTGTATCCTTACGAGTGATGTGCTTATATCTTTTTAGCACATTTGAAACTTATATTTCTAATATATTAAGCTATATGTAAGAATAATGAATGCTCTGTTGGTAAGAAAGTTAGGATGATGATTTATGAGTTATATCCTAAGTCTCAAGTTTATGGTGTTTTTGGAAGATCTTTTATGATCATGTTCATGATGGACGATTCAATAATGAAGATTCAATAATGAATATTCAATAATGAATATTCAATAATGAATATTCATAGGGAGATTAAGGGTTTAGAAGTGAAGGCCAATACAATTTGGTAGAAGAAAAGTTCAGATTTGAAGAAGGAAGGCCAGCCGACCGATGCGATGACCGACCTAGTGAAGAAGACCGAGCGCGTGGCCCGGGCACTCAATCGGGTGCCTAGGAATCCTAAAGTGCCAAAGAGAAATGGTCTCAACACCGAAAATGCGTGCCCGAACAGGCTCTTCAGCCCGCACGCACCCTGATCCTCTTTTGACTCTTTTTTACCACTACTTGTACTATAAATATTCCTTATCTTATCTTCATTCAAAACTTTCTCTTTGCCGAAACTCATCTCCCAAAAACCCTAGTTCTTCATTTCTCTTCATCTCTTCTGTGATTGTTTATGTAAGAATTTGTCCATGAATGTCAGTATGATTTGTGTTAGCTAAACGTATCACTTGGGAACAACTGATTGAAGCTTCCAAACCCATGAAGTAAGACTATATTTTACATAAATCTTAGTCCTTGATGTATTGAGAAAAGTTCTCTGCAATAAAATTGAGGGTGCACTACCATCCTGCTTACATCAACGATATAGAAGTCCGCCGGAAACACTAATTTTCCCACTCGGAGCATCACATCCTTCACAATTCTACGAGGGCTAGTGATGTGTACTATTATGCATGCGTTAGCCAATGCATTTAACACATTTATTATCATCTTTTGTTTGGTTGATTGCTATTTTTAGTTAGGTTTGCACGACAAAGAGTTTAGACCACCACTTTTGGTTTTTTGTCTAAATCCAGCGTTTTCTAGGCTTAATTGAGACTAATGGACACTTGGTATTCACGGGAGGCTAGATCTTCCCCTTTGATCTCATTATTAGGTTGCCCGTGAGTGCCTTTTCATTATCTTTCGGTGGAAGGCCATTCGAGAGGGTGGTAGTACATATTTAAAAGTCATTTACAAGAATGGTAGGAGATATCGAAGGCCATCCATAAGGATTGTAGTGGATCAAAGGGCACAATTTCAAATCATGGTAGTAGAAAGAATTGGGACCAAGAAAGGCGGAGTCAAAGTTAAAGAAGGCTAAAGAAGAAGCGGAATGATCGTTGTCCGAGGTTGCAAGGAGTTCTTTGAAAAATCCAAGAGGAATCAGTACTTGAGGGTGTCACCATTAGATATGTCTTCTCAAGCGCTATAAAATTAACTACAAGAACTCCCAAATTAGACCAGTTGTTCACCAGTAGCGAAGCAACGAAGTTAGCCATGCTAACTAGCCACGGCCGGCTCGGACCGTACATGCTTGGCGTGGACCAAAATCTAGCACAGCCTTTACCGGCCCCCACGGCCTATGTTAGGGGACCTTGGAACGGCCCGTATCACTTGGCACCAGTCGTGATAAAAATCTGGCAAGAGGTTCCCCTCTCTTAACCAGAAAAAAGGCTTAGTGTGACGACGTGAGGTTTCGTTTTACATATCCTGCACGGTTTCAATTCACAAATGCCAAGACCAGTATACGGGGTGTGAACAATGATGCATGGCATGCTGGGAAACTGAGAAAATCAAGGTTTCAACCGATGAGGTGAGAGAAACGATGCATTGCACAGATCAGAAATAAGAAAATGAGGACTCGACCGGCGGCCCCCTGGGTGGTCGTCGCCGTACCTCTCAAAGATGTAATTTTAAGCCCTTTTTACGTACTAACTATAACTAAGTAGCTAGTGGTAAGTCGGGGTCGTCCACAGAGAAGAGGGATATTTCCAAGCGTCTAAGCATGCAATGGTG
>JAULKM010101491.1:0-10148 GCA_032355605.1 Rubia tinctorum | reverse complement strand
AATAGTAAATATATCATGTGAGATATTGTTAAATTTGTCTTAACATCTATTTTCCAAATATCAATTTTTTATGTGACATTATTATATGTAACTAGACATATTTAAGGTCAAACATGCTCATTGAAGACCGTGAAAAAGTAAATAAGCAATTTAAAATGGGACGGAGGGAGTATTTTTTAACCACATTCTCTTTAACTTGCCCATTCTTTCTCCTGCAATCCTCTATTGAATGCTTCATCACAAAACAATTCCTGCATTTACTTGGCTTCCAGTAAAAATTCAATTTCTGTCTTTGTACTATCTCATTCTTATCAATAAAATTAACAAAATCAGGCATTGTATCACAAAATTCCATATGAACCCTAGCATAACTCATTCTTTACAGGTTTATAGTATCTCTATCTATCATAAGGGGTTTGCCTGTTGGGCTGAGGATAGTGCTTAAAATTTCAGGCGTCCAGTAGATAGGATTGAGTCCTGGGAGCTGAACCATACTGGTACATTCAAGGGGGCATCATAGTTCATCACTATCTTCCAAGGCTTTACCAAGACAAACCTTCCACTCAAATACACATTCCAATGCTTCACAGCAACATTCTTTTTCTCTGCACTTTCAAATCTAATCAAGAACACCTCATGGTTGATCATGGATAATTGTAGCTTGCTCAAGCCTCTCCAAATTGTGTTCTAAAAACCTTCCATCACAATAAAAGGTGGGTTCATACCTAATATTTGACAGACAACAACAGTATTCCAGTTCTTAACACTTTCCACAACACTTGATTTTGAAATTTTACAAAGTTTCTTCCCATTAACAATAACAGGCGCATAAGATTTCATACCAGTTGATCTATCTTTAAACAGGTCAGACCAATTTTCCGTATCTATAGAGCTTTCCCTAGTTTCATCTGTCATAACCTCATCACCCTATTTTAAACATTTACTAACCGGATTAGGCAGACTCTGATCTTTCTCTGTATTGATCTCCCATTTCTCCGAGTTTATTACTAGAATAGGTGTCATGTTTTCCTGTGTAAGAAGTTCAACTTGCTTTCCATTTGCTACATCAATTACAGGTGAATTATCCTTCCCCTTTTTTGTCCATAAGGTGATCCAATCTGCGCTCATTCTTTTCCTTCAGATCCTCTTTAACCAATCCTTCCATCTCCTTAGATTGAGGTGTGTTAATGTTGTGATTGACCGCCTTGACAACCTTATGCTTCCTTCTAGATCCCCTCATAGCAGTAACACTAAAGAATCAGAGAAATTTCAGGCCGAAGTTCATCTTTGTTTGATCGCACACAATGATAGTGTAATCGCACACACTAACCTTAACTCGCATACATATTATATGTTACTCATTCATAAATTCAGTTAACTTTTCCTTTTGTTTTTTCTTCTCTGACCTGTCACTTTAAAATATGTTCAATATTTATATTACAACTTTATATTGAAAATTAGACATTAAATATTAAAAAATGAAATTTTGATGAAAATTGAAATGTTAACACGTACTGAGATTTGATATTTCATGAAAAAAAGCTTCATATTCGATCAACAGAAATGTAGTACCTATGATTTAAAAGGTTTTATTGTTATTGTGAAACATTCGAATTTTAATGAATCCAATAGTGGATCGAAATGGAAACAAATTTTTCAGAGTTCATAGCTTCAAAAAGTATGATAGAAGCAATAACAATCTGTTCTTCAATTTCTTCTTCAATTCATTCGATCAAGATATTCTTAATAGTAATATTCAATTAAATTATTAAAACTTTAGGATTATATTGCAAATCAAACTGAAATTACGAACAAAATTATAATTAAATAGGAAAAATATCATACTTATCAGTATTTGAAGAATCGTACAATTTCTCCCTCTCTTCCAAAGTTCATTATGTAACGATTTGACACAAGAATTAGTGGCGATTTGCTATGTTTTTTGGTGATAGGTGACCCCGATGTGAACGGATTAAATTTGGAGATTTGAAAATGGCATAATTGTAGTTCGCGATCTGGGAACTAGCTGCAATGGAGAATGGTAACTGCTGCGGATAAGGATTGGAAATAAAAATGGAAAGTTGAGGTTTTAGGTTATATAGGTGCATGAAATAGCCCATATCTTTATGATCCGAATTTCCCCTATTTAGACCTGCGAATTTTCTTGACTGTTGAGTGAAAATTACAATTCCGTCTCTAGTCCATAGCTTATGGAAAAACCGTCTTTCAAAAGACGAATCAAACAACAAAGCAGTTTGAATAAAATGTTTAAAAATAACAAACTTATTTTATTATTTATTCAATAAATTTTAACTAAATTGATTTGGCAAAGTCTTGGGAAAGACGGGGTTTAATTAAAAAAATAAAAGTAAAAAGTTTTAGTTGAAATATTAAATATTTATTATGCAAAGTGAAGTAGTTATAAAGTTTACGATCTGATTAATGCAACCTAAAAATTTTATCTTCATTTATTCTAATTTACGGTTTAAACCTTGGTCTTTCCATGGTTTATAGAAAGACCATCTTTCAAGAGACAGACTCAATTGATTATTTCACTTCATAATTTATATAATGTTTTTTAGATAACTAAACTTTAGAATTAAGAGTCTGTCTCTTGAAAGAAGGTTTTTCCATGACTAAGGTTTATAGTGCAAATTAGAAGAAATGAAGATAAAATTTTTGGGTTGAATGAATCGGGTTATAAACTTTATAACTTCTAGATTGCGTAATAAATTTTTAATATTGCAACTAAGACTAATAATGCATGGGCCTGACGGCCCAATTTTTAGAAAGGAAAAAGAATAAGGCCTTTCAGCCCAGGTAGCGTCCCTGGGCATGAAGGCATGTAGGAAAGGGTTTGATGGGTGCTAATGAGACAGCTCCAGTCCCATCAGCCACCAAACCACATATAACGAGGAGAAGGGTGTGACCCAAGGTAAGATTTTCCTATCAGTTCACTATTCACTTAGATACGCTTCAACATGGCAACAATGGCTAACCGGAGCGTCGAAGCAGGCACGACCCTGGGTCAGCTTGCCTGACCTCTTTCTAACTGTCCTGTAGGTTCTGGGGTATAGTGGGCTTGTGCTGATCATCGCTAAATATATTACAAGATTTGGCATTAACATTGGCGTCATTTGTGAGGATCACATTAACTTTCAGCATCTATGCAGCTTGAAGAAGATGGAGGCACGAATACCAGAGAACATGTACAACCAAGTGACAGTTGAAGATGTAACGCAAGAGGACATACCCGCTCAGACGCTGATGCCGATGGGGGAGAGACATAAAATCCTCACGGCGGAGGAGGTTGCAAACAACTCAGAGATTCTTCAAACGATAATGGCATCCCAAAAGGAAATGATGAGGAGGATGAAAGAAATGGAGGACACTGGACAGGAATCCCTGGTTGAGAGGACACGACTTGCACCGAACAGAGCTCTTCCAGAGCAAGAGAGTGACTCTGAAGCACCCAGTAAAGGAGAGAGAGAGGGTCGCAGATGGTTCAAAGTAGAGCAAGGAGAGAGAAAAATACGGCCTCTTCAGGGAGAAAAGAATGAGTCACATCCAGAGAAACTATGGCAGACCGCGAGTGGAGAGAGGGTTATGTACCTCTCTAGAGGAGTAAGGAACAGGTCGGGCGAAAGGCATCGCCAAAAGAAAGAGAAGAAGGCTTCAGCATAGAGGCTAGGGGGTCTCCGTTTACCAAGCGGATACAGCTGTTTACGGCGGATTCAAAGCTGAAAAAACCGGTGAACCTGGGACAATACAATGGCGAGGCCAACCCGGAGGACCACCTGCACACATTTTGCACCAACATGGCCACTTTTACGACACCGCAAGCTATATAGTGCAAGGTGTTCGAAACTACCCTGACAGCTGCGACCATGGTATTTTTTAGAAACCTGGAAGATGGGATAATCGATAGCTTCAATTAGTTGGATGAGAATTTTTTGACTCATTTCATGCAGTGGAAAAAATTCCGGAAGACAAGATATGAGTTTCTCGCCATCAGGCAGAAGCCAGCGGAGACACTGTCGGTGTACTGGGAGAGATTTAATGATGAGGAAAACCAAGTGGAGGAAAGGAGCAGCCATTTCCTTATTGTCACGTTTGTGAACTGTTTGAGGCATGAGTTGTTGTTGTTAGACTTCACGCTGGACCCGCCGATGATTATTGATGAAATGATAAGGAGAGTTGGAAACTTCAACAGAGCGGACCTGGCTAATAAAAGGAGGAAGGAAGCACAAGGGGGCCACATTCAGCGGAGGGCCGACAGGGATAGCTTAGAAGGAATGTTGAGGAAAGTTGGGGTTGCTCGAGCAGGCACCCAGCAGATGCCAAGTAGGTTCAACTGGTCGGAAAGAATTTTCACCCCGTTGATCAAAATGCTCAAGGAGATTTTTTCCTTGTGTGTAGGAAAGGGCATCCTGGATGTACCGCCCAAGATGAAGAAAGATCCTGGGAAGAGAAATAAGTCCCAATTTTGTGAGTATCATGATGACCATGACCATGATACGAATGACTGAATTCATCTGAAGCACAATATTCAGGATGAGCTGCAGAGCGGCGAGCTAGTGCATTTGAAAAAAAGCGCGAAGGATCACAAAAAGACCACATACTAGGGGAAAAACAAGTATGGAGGATTTCGCAGGCAGCAAGACAGTCGGGGCAGGGCAAGGATCCCCGACAAAGAGCGGAGGCGAGACAAGGGAAAGAAGGTATCCAGAGCTAAGAAATGTGATGAACGCGACAAGAGACAGAGAGAGAATACTCCGGTGAAGAGGGCAAAGCGGCTACGGTGACAGACATATATGCCATCATAGACAGAAGCGCAGGAGGAAAGACCGAGTCTCAGTGAAAAGCACGATGCAGGTAGACACCACAGCCAACGCCAGAGGAAAGGAAGCTGGGAGTAAACAAAGCAATAACGCTTGACGATAGCGACCTGATACCAGACAGGTCGACAGGTGCAAATGAGGTGGTAATAACAGTCTGGGTGATGGATAAGAGGATTCACCGTGCATATGTGGACGATGGAAGCTCTGCGGAAGTTATGTATTGGCTCTGTTTCGAAAAGATGTACGAGAATACAAGGAGGAAGTTAGAACGGACAAGTACCCCGTTGGTGGACTTTACAGACAAAACAGTTTGACCAGAAGGAACTATACTCCCCCGGTGAAGGTGGGAGAAGGTGAAAGAAGTAAAACCGTGGACATTGAGTTTATAGTTGTGAAGGCAATAGCCCCTACAAACCTAATACCGGGCAGACCGGCGCTAGCTTTTCTTAAGGGAATAGTGTCGACCATGAACATGTTGTTGAAATTCCTGACTGAGAGAGGGATATCTTACCAAGTTCAAGTCTAATGATACCATTAAATATCACAAAGCTCGCTTAGTGGTTCTTGGAAATTGCCAAAAGGAAGGGATTGACTGCACTGAGACATTTTCCCCCGTTGTGAAGATGAGTTTGGTACGTCTATTTTTATCAGTTGCATTCATTTGTGGTTGGGAACTGCATCAGATGGATGTGCATAATGCTTTTCTACATTGTGATTTGCATGAAGAGGTCTTCATGCGACATCCACCAGGCTACGCTGCGCCTCCTGGCCAGGTTTGTCGCCTTCGGAAATCTTTTTATGGTCTTCGACATGTGCCTCGTAATTGGTTCACAAAATTGGCTAAAGCTTTACGTGCGTTTGGTTTTGTTCAGAGTAAGGCAAATTACTCTCTATTTGCTTTCACTCTTGGCCACCTATCGTGTTTGGAGAAGTGTTTGGACAGGGAGCCATGAAATCAGTGGTCTGCTCAAGGGATAATGATCCCAATTCCTTGATTCTCGAAACAATCAATGAAGATGGGAGAATCATTCATCATCCCAACAGGACACCAATTCAACTAATTGGCACCGTACCAGAGGCAATACAAGAATGGATAAAGATTAAATATAAAGGCAAAATTCTCACAACCCGTTACTAACGGGATCACATTCCATTCCCCACAATTTTAGCATTAGTGTTGGGTTGTTAGATTGAGAATGCCACATGTTTAAATTCTATTGGTTAAACTTATTTTCTTTTATTATCTAACAATTTACTTTCTTGTATGATTTTTTTACTGTTAATAATGCAACTTTTTTTAAAAAATTTTATTTAAATATTATTTTCAATGTTTGTGAAAATAACTCTATAAATAGAGTATAAGTTTGTGATATTACAATGTACAAATTCAAATTTTCTCCTTTCTCAACTCATAAATGTTCTTTTCATTATACTATTACTAACTCATTTGCTTATTGTATTTATTTAATTATTTAAAACATCATGTCAAAATCATAACAAGATTTTCCTCAATTTTGAAGAAAATTCAAAATTTGAAAATAACTCGTATTAGTTGTATTTTGAAAATAATTCACAATAATTCATTGTATGTACTTTATTGTAATTTGATAAACTTATTTTATTTTCTAAATATATTTAATATCGATGTTCAATTTTTTTATTGTATATATTTTTTTTCAATTTCACTTTCAAATATTTGTTGCGATGTTGTCCATCAAAATTTAATTTTTAATTTTAGATATTCATTAATTTAGAAATATAAATCGTTAATAAATATTATTACCTCCGTGCCAGAGAAATTGACACATTTTAACTTTTGACAGTCAACTCAATCAATTTTCAACCATTAAATTCTATTATTATATATGTAAGACTATTATCAAGTTATATGTTGTTAGATTCATCATAACATGTATTTTTAAATTGTTATTTTTTTGATTTTTTTATATACATAAATAAATATTTTAAATGTTGAAAATTGATTCAGTTGACTGTCAAAAGTCAAAATGTGTCAATTTCTCTGGGACAGAGGTATTATTATTTAATCAATTTTATTGTCTATTTATACATTAATAAAATAATTTGAAAATTTTGTGCTTGGTTGAGTTGTATTAGATTGTTGATAAAATGTAAAAGGAATAAAATTTGGTTGTGTATGGTTGTTGATGTGGATGTGAGAAAAATAATTAAAAATGATAAAAAGTAGGTTGGGATGGGTTGTTGATAAAAATATTCGTAGTACTCTCTCCGTCCCAATCTTTTCTGTAGAGAAAGAAAGGGCTGATGAAATATCTAAAATACCCCTCACAACTAACCACTGCCACAGTCTCCATCTTCTTCAACAAACCGACGCCACCGCCCACTACATAAATAGGGATTTTCCATAAATCCATTTTACTTCAACACATTTGAATCAAATATTGCACAAACTCCAAGTTTCCATAAATCAATATCACGCAATATTCTGATAATCAAATCCTAATTCTTCTCGTATGTTCCAACATAGAAATTCTGAAGTGCATATATAACTCCTTCTCTATTTCAAATTCTGATTTTAATCAAATCTCTTGGAGATATGAATTACCAAATATAATCCCTTGAAGTAAGGAATTAGAATATATCGTCCACATCTCTACCATAGCCGAAAATTCTAAATCAATTCCAATTCCAATTCCATAAATCTAATCCAATCACATAAATATAGGAATTGATATATTCTCCAATAAAAACATTATGGACAAAATATCTCATCGGACAGATTTCTTCATGTCATTCCATAAAACTTCAAACATTCATTCTTTGATGTTTCAACACAACAATTCCATATTTGCATAACTTCCACGAATTGTCAACTAGATAAATCTGGACTTTACACTATTTAATTTCCACTAATACGTAATTGTTGGATGGGATTAGTAAGTGGCACAGTCTTGTGAAAAATAGCTAACTACCTAACACTGAAATAGTAAGATAGGGAATAATTGAGTGTGCATTGCTATTGCTTTTACTTTGGTAAATTCTATATTGGGTTCTTTTAATTCTTAATGCTATAAAAGTGTGTTCTGGTTTAGCGAATACTTTCTGGGGATTGGTAAGGGAAGCAGTTAGTTGAATATAATTGATCAATTGTCGATAAAGTAAGAAAGAATTGGGGAGGTTAAAGTACTTACTTTTCTATAATCGATAGATGTGTAAGAATTGATTTATCATTGCGCCTATGATTGATAGTAATTAGCATGAGTTATTCTTAGCCAATGTCATTCACATATAGATTTATTTCTCATTTTTAGATTCATTATTTGCAATTTTAGTGTTAGAAATCATTCTTGAATTAAGGTGTAGCGGCATCACCAAAAGAGTTTGTGAAATTAGTAGAAAGAGAAATTATAATTATTTCTTTTGCTCCTCGTGGGATCGACTCTGCTTACCGGTGTACTAATTAGTATTTTTCTGAGTTTGCAGGTTATTTGGCGAGTAAAACGATGCCCACTGAAAAATTGGAAAATGGGTCTTTCTGCAGTTGTTTGTATTTGTCGAACAGAGTTTCTGGCGTTAAACGAAGCTCCCACCGGCCTGTAGCACCACATCTGCGGCAGGTTTGGAGGGAAAACTCCAAAGCCGATACCTACGTCTGGGTTATAGAAGATATGCATTGTAAAATGATTTCTCTGGATGAAAGTAGGATATGAGTTAACCTTGATTTCAGCTACTTTTGTGTTTTTATTTTCCAGGTGCATGGTTAGTGTTTTCGCGACTCCGACAAGGCTTAGGTTCTTCCCCACTGCTGGTTGGAGAAATACAATGACAACCTCCAAAACAATTATCAATACTAGAACTATGGAGTTGTGGCAACCCATGGGGATTAACCGAGCCAACTATGAATAAATATGGAGGACGTTATACCTTACTACTCCAAATCAAAACGAGCATGCCCTCGAAACTCCTCCAAAGGCACTTTCCACTACATATTGGAGATATCCAACAACAACCTCTCCAAAAACACATAGTTGATGCAACCCGATGAAGACAAAATTTGGAGGCTCGGGTCGAGTAGTAGAATGCCGATATGCCATGTGAATTTCAATCTGGAAATTGGATTAAAAGATTCATTTGTAGGATACTCGCCTCACGTTGCGTGAGCCAAATGATGTGCTCAAACTTATAAAAATTAGAAAGATTACTTATAATTGTTGAGTAGGGGTTATACGGCCTAAACCTGGCATAATAATATGAATCTTAAATTAATGAGAATGAGAACACTACTTGGTTAAAAAAATTAATAAAATAAATCAATAAAATTGAAGATCAAGCGATTTATAAACAAAATCTGGGTTGTAAGGTCCTATCCAGTTGGGTTTAATTTAAACATATTTCATCTCCAATAAACTAAATTCAGCACTACTAAACTAAACTTTACACCAATAAATTAAATTCGGCACTAATAAACTAAACTCAACACCAATAAACTCAGTACTGAAAGAAAAATAAATAAATATTTATTTGGGTTCTCGATAGTCACTGATTGAACAATAAGCCTAAAAGTAAAATATGTTACACGTACAACACATTTTGAGAGTCGTTCTTTTCATTTTTTGAAAACATAAATCATTAATAAATTCAAATCAGCTCCACGAAACTCAGTTCACCACCAATAAACTAAAGGCAAATCTAAGTACAGATTGGGAAATCCTAAACGCATGTAAATTTAATGAAGGATTTACAATATCATCCCCATTACCTGCATTTAGGAGTTTTGGACCTGCATTTAGGGAAATGTTTCTAACTATATAATTTTAGTTCTAATTTTTTTATAATTTTTAAAATATTCCTCCATAGTCTCAATAAACTTTAGAAATATATACAAATATAATCCTACCTACTTGAGTAAATACCAATATAACCCTCATATAATTTTTAGTGCAAAAACAACTCTAACTAGTTAACATAAGCGTCAATATAACCCTAAGACACTATTTTTGGCGTTGACCACATATAAAATGACCAAAATAATCTCAAACCTAAAACCTAAAAATGTCAGGACAATTTTGCCCCCACCACCACCCACCACCACTTTCGGCCACCCCAACAACCACAACCACCACAATCAACTCTGTCACCACAGTCCACGACCACCTCTAGCTACTATCACCACCACCTCCCGACCACCACCCCCAACAACTAGCTCAGTGCCACCACCTTCCCTGCCACAAACCACCACCGCCCAACTCCACCGCTCGTGGGGGAAGGCACAACAGAGGTGCCATCCTCTCCCATTCATCGTGAAGGCTTCCATCCACCCTGACATTC